>ML788478.1:866415-883216 GCA_009831015.1 Picea engelmannii
TATGACCTTTGTTACTTTTCTTTTGGTTCCAGTGGCTAGTTGTACCAGCCATGATTTAACATGTTTAACTTGTTGTAGTTTACATTTCTCAACATTTTGAGGGGCAACATAACTCAAATTAGAACCAGGGTCAATTAAAATTGAAACTATATGGTTGGCAATCATACCTTCCATCTACGCCACTAAAGCTTGGTGGTCAGCTTGTCTATTATCCAAGGCTGCATAAATTTGTGGCATGCTCCTAGCCACATCATTTTGTGGTAGCCTATTGGACATTGTAGACCCTTCTATTGTTTTGTTACCTATGTGGACAGTCCCTTAGCAGATGTTCGTCTCCATGGCCCCAACATTTCGGGGGTTCTCTCTTTGTGTTGTCAATCTTACTTGGGGCTACTCCAAAGGGTTTAGTTCCACTCTGATATGGTAAATTCTATTGATATACGCTTCTAGTAGGAAGTCTCATCTTAGAACTTTTCCCATGGTTATTAAATCTTGAGGGTTTAAACCCCTTCTTCTTGAATCTCGAAGTACTTTTCTTCTTCCAGTCTTCATGGGGTTCTGTCTTATTCTTGAATTGCTCGTAGCAATACCTTGCCTTTTGGATAGTATATTCTAAGGTCTTCGACTCATCAAATTCAATTATGTCCTGGAAGGACTGAGGCAGTGCACTAATGAATCGTTGCATCTTTACCTTTTCATCCTTTATGTAGAGAACATACCTCATCATCTCAAGGAATTTGTTGATATATTCATCTATTGTGAGTTGTCCTAGCTTGAGTTCATAGAACTCCTTGGTCTTCTCATCAAAGTATTTTTCTGACAAATACTTCTTCTTGAATTATTTCTCAAATTGTTTCCATGATAATTCCTTCTCATGGATTCCTTTCACATTCCTAAGGTCTCCCCACCAAATGGAGGCCTTTCCATTTAGGTTGAAAATGGTTATCTGAGCCTTTAAGTTCTCTCAGTAGTCATGGACTTTGAAGTACTTTTTCAAGCCTAGTAGCCAAACTTCTGATTCTTCCCCCTTTTTAATTTCTCCATCGAATGTGGGTGGTTTGGATTTCCTAAACTCTTCAGGGTCGTGGCTCTTGGAATGTTTCCTCTTCTTTCTTTTCCTATGGGAATGTGAACTAGTTTTGCTACTAGAAGATCCCTTGGAGTTGTCAGTTTCCTCACCAGAGGATTCTTTCGCTGAATGTCTCTTGGCTCCATGTTAGGCCTTATTTGAGGTACTCCTCCTTGTGTGGCCACTTTTAGGTCCATGCTTTTGTATCTCATGTGGACTTGGAGTCTTTTTAGTATGATATGTGTCCATGTGATTGGTTTCTAGTCCATGTTGCAGTTGCCTTTGTATATCTTATAGGCTTTGTAGTAGGACTGCATTAACTTCCTTTTTTTTTCCTATTCTTTTATCAGACTTTCATTGTCAGCCTTACAACTCTGTAATTACGCCATGAGGCTTCTCACGGTTTCAGCTAAATCTGGAGGGGTTTCCATCGCCCTCCTCTCATTAGATTCTTCCTCTCTATTGTGGGATATTTCCCCTAATTCATGGTGTGTGCCACCATCCTAGACGATTTAGTTTTCCTGTTGTCCACTGACTTCTTCAGTGTTGATAAAACATTTTCGGTTAGTTAATTATCTACTAGTTTATACACAACACATACAATTTGTATGGTGAAGTCAGTTCCTTTACTTGAAACACTAGCAGTACATTGTTTAGACATTCAAACATAAACCACAGCAGAAAATCTCATTCCTCTCTTTAGAAATGGTTAAATTAGGTTTCTTATGAAAGGGTAAGGTAGGGCGTTGCCCTTAAAAGTTCTCTATCGAGATTTTTAAGCGGCTCGTTCATGATCCCAAGCAGGCCAACTATTGTTGCCATGCTCTAATGCCAATTTGTAACACACCCGACCCCTAAGTACCCTTTCTAGGGATGGGGCATCAAAACTTTTCTCACTTTAATCATTTTGAATCCCCTTTCAAATGTCTTCATCCTCCTCTACCCATTTGTAGCTTTCTAACGACTGCTACGAGTCTTGAATACGAGATCTAGATTGCAAGTTATGGCCTTCTGAAGCTCTTCGGGCGTTATTAGTCAAGGACCATGTGGTTCTGTCTCATTCGTACCATCTCCAGATTCCTACATCCATGGTGGAAATCCATCCAACTTCCAATCCAATGGTAGGACTTGAACCTCATTTAACACAGTGGTTAGAGGGGGGGTTCGGCATTCGGCGCTTTTGCGTTGAACGCCCTTTTCCCTTTCTGCACGCCTATCTCTCAGAGTCTCGAATTCCCGAAGGAGCCCTAAATCTTGCCACGTGGCTCTGGCCTTCGGACCTTCCAGTTTACCTACGACACTGCACCCCAAACCTTCGGAGTCCCAAAGTCCCAGACTCCTAATAGGTTCACCCTTGCGCGAGGTGACGTATTAAACACTGAGGTAAGGACATATGGGTCCTGAGTAATCCACTCGCTAATAAGTCGGGCGAATATGTGTCAGGTGAGTGAAATGCGACAGGGTAGAGATGACACGTGACCCCTTTAGTGGGTTACACGTGTCGCATTTTTAATGGGCACACATGGACTACGAAACGTACGAATCCATGTGACACGTGGCACATCAATAGTGGGTCCACGTCACCCTGGGTGATGTTAGTGTTCCACGTCACTCTGGACTGATGGCCTTCCGATGCCCTTAGATCTCATGGTAGAGATGCATCCACATAGATCTATTGATCTACGGCCTCCGTTCCTTTGTAACTTCAGTGTTCGGGAAATTCGTTGTGCAGTGTCCTCCTTGCTCACGAAGTGGTCAGCGTCGGGTTGAGCACCCCAAGGAATCCAATGGCCATGAAGGATCCTTAAGCATCCCTAGATCTATGGTTTTCATTAATTTGCAGCTCTAACCTTTGGGGATTTCGGCGTTATGGAAACTTCGTTCTCCCGAAGTAGGACTTCGTCGAGGTACTGTCCGTGAGTCCCTCTTCCCAAATCCATGGCTCATATGAATTCGTAACTCCAACGTTCAGGGAATTTGGTGCTACAACACCTTTGTTCTCCTGAAGTAGTCAACGTCGAACTTACCTCGGCGTAGATCCAACAACCAGGGGGACTCCCGAATACCCTTGGATCTGCAGCTTGTGATACTTCACAATTGGTAAGTGGGTCAGGGTTTAATGGTGGGACAGGTTTATCTGTCATGGTTAGGGAAACCGCCAGACATCGTTCAACCTCATGGTTAATCGTGACAACATGTTGCCTTCGACCGGTTTGCAAATGGTAGGCTCATAACATCCCAAAGCTCTGAACTTTCAGAGTTTCGAAGCCAAAAAGGCTTAGCTCCTTTCGAGCCTAGAACAAGGTTCCCAGACCTTGGTCCCATGGGTCCTCTGAAGATTCTCGCGGGCTACACGCTAATCTCTTAGCCGTGAATTGGTTAAGGACATGGACATGAGCCCTTGGTCATACATGTGAGGGATCTGAAGGAGGCACACTCCTTCCACATGGCTCAAGATTAGTATTCTCGCGAAGGTGATTTCGAGACGTTGACGAGACTTGAGTATTCTAGTTAACTCAACCCCGACTATCTCACGGACTCACGGCCCATAACTCACTAGCTGCTAAGTTGAGGCAAATAGAAGACCATTCAAAAACATGGGTTCACAGGAAAACAATAAATATTTCTACCTTAATCATTGAATACAAAATGTAGTCATAAACATGTATATTCAATCATCATTTCCATTTCAGAACACAAACTATGAAAATACTTATCAGAAACCAAAGATCGTGAAGCGACTACTGAAAGGGTGTATGTTTCCACCCAACCGTAGGCACAACCACTCCTAAATGGATTTACCGATGGCCACCCCCTATCTAAACCATGATGCTCTAAGCGAGACTTTTTCTTCTTGCTCAGCGATAATCAGGGATGGAGGTTACTCTCCTCCTCCCACAAGACCTTATCAAACGGTTTCTCTGTACTAAGCAAGGAGGTCTACAATGATTACTTCCACAGTCCCTCGTCAGTCCCATTTATCAACTTAGACTAAAAACACTACCAACAGCTTCTTGCACCTGAAATGATCTTGTTTCTCAGTTTTCCTTCAAACCAAAGAGTGGCAAGCACTCTCTTCTCTTCTAGAGATTAGTCTCTCCACTCTGCTTCCTCATAGATCTACCTCTACCCACCAATTACTTCCTTTCTTGTCTTCCTCAACAAGATTGCGTGGGTCTAAATCCCCAACTCGTGGTCAGTTGTGGAAGCCTTACAGATGAGTACCCTGCCCCATCTCCTCATTAACTCTTGAGGAGGCTTTTTCAACTACCATCCTGACTGGTAATTCATTTCTGGGTCAGAGGATTGTTCTGGGTGTGAGCAATTAACTCCAGTGAGGTAATAGGTTGGTGGGGGTAATCTCAACTAATTTTGGTTCCCCTCACCATATCTCTCATAGCATCATGATCTATCTTGGAAAACCCCCCTTTTTAGCAGTCAAGCAACACCATCCATATTTAATTAATAACAGAAAATGCATACATTACCTTTTATAACAAAAGGTTCATTAAACCCAACATTCACACATATTTAGTCTGCCACAATCTTTTGTAAAGTTATAATTATATTTACAAGTTGGGGGAAACAGGGGTATTACATAAGATCGATATATGGAATTTTTATGGCAAGGATCCAATCACATGGATACTCCAAATGGAGCGGTTCTTTAATCTATATGAAGTGCCACACACACAAAAGGTACAAATTGTGTCTTTATATTTAGAACCCAATCAATTTATGTGGTATAGATGGCTTTGTTCTAGCAAATCACTTGTCACTTGGACAATTTCACGGAAGAAATGATAGCACACTATGAGGATACAAGGAGAAATACCTTCTTTAGCCAATTGATAAATCTCAAGCAAAAGTGTTCAGTTGCAGAACACATTGATAACTTCCAAAGATTGAATATAAAGGTAACGGATATTCCAAATGAGCACATGATTGATGCATTCATAAGAACTTTAAAGGATAACATTCAACATGAGGTTCACCTTTGGGAACCCAAATCATTGGAGAATGCATTCAAGGTGGCGAGAAATGTTGAAAGTAAAAATATGGCTATGGCTACTAGAAGGACCACTCCTCACGTCTATCGAGAGAATAATGTCCCTTCTTCTAAACCACATCAACCCACAAGGTTGACACATCAACGATTGGAGGAAATAAAAGCAAAAGGTTTATGCTTTATTTGTGACAGCAAGTACAATAAGGGACATAAGTGTGGTGAGAAGAAATTATTCTACATAGATTGTGAAGAGGAAGAAGAACAAGAACAAGAACAAGAACCATCTCAAGATGAAAATATAGAAGAGATTTCTTCTGAAGAGTTGACTCCCATCATATCATGTAATGCATTGGCTGGAATTAGCACTCCTCAAACCCTCAAGATCGAAGGATATATCAAAAAGAAAAAGGTAATAGTCCTAATTGATTTTGGTAGTTCTCATAATTTCATTAACTATAAATTAGCCAAAGCTCTCAATTGCTCTATATATCCAACACCAGAGACTCAAGTAATGATTGCAAATGGAGGAACTATCAATTGCTCAAGAAAATGCCATAAGATCAATCTTACTATGGGGGAATATGTAATGAATAGTCCAATGATTGTTATACCCATGGGTGGTGTTGATGGCGTACTAGGAGTCCAATGATTACAATCATTGGGAACAGTGGATTTTATTTTTCAAAAACTTTTCATGAAATTTTCATTGGAAGGAAAGGAGATTGAGTTAAGGGGTAACACAGGGAAACCTGGTAAGGTGAAAAGCTCTAATGGTATGACAAAATTATTGAAAAGGGGCATAAGGGTGTAATTGTACAACTATGATCACTAGATGTTCAAACATCTAAGCCATCTACTCCCCTATATCTACAAGAGATCATTGATAAGCATTCCAAAGTATTTGAAGATATTTCCAAAGGTCTTCCACCCACTCATGATCATGATCATGTCACCTAATTCCTGGGAGTGTTCCTTCTAACATTAGGCCTTACAGATACCCTTATGCCAAGAAGAGTGAAATTGAGTGTATGGTTGAAGAAATGTTAGAGGTTGGTATTATTAGACCTAGCCAAAGTTCTTACTCTGCATCAGTGGTAATGGTACTCCATAAAAGGGCTTATGGCGTATGTGTCCAAATTATAGAGAGATCAATAAGATCACCATTAAAGATAAGTTTCCCATTCATGTCATTGATGAATTGTTAGATGAACTACATTGAGTAATCTACTTCACAAAGTTAGATCTACATTCAGGGTATCATCATATTAGAATGAAGGAAGCAGATATCCCAAAAACATCATTCTGAACTCATGAAGGCCATTATGAATTTTTGGTCATGCCTTTTGGCCTTACGAATGCACCTTCCACATTCCAAGGGTCGATGAATTCTATTTTCAAGCCCTTCCTTCGAAAATTTGTGTTAGTATTTTTTGATGATATACTAATCTATAGAAAGTCTTGGGAGGATCATGTTCGACATGCTGACAAGGTGTTACAACTACTAAAGGAGCAATAACTATATGCCAAACCATTCAAATGTTTATTTGGGGTGAAGGAGGTAGAGTATTTGGGTCATATTGTATCTTGTGAAGGTGTTAAGGTAGACCCTAACAAGATTAAGGCCATGATGGATTGGCCGATTCCCAAAACATCGAAGAATCTTAGAGGATTTTTGGGTTTGACAGGTTACTACCGCAAGTTTGTTCATAACTATGGAAGAATAACAACACCTTTAACGACATTAACTAAGAAGGATTCATTTTCATGGACTCCAGAGGCAACTCAAGCTTTTGAACAACTTAAAGAGGAAATGTGCAAAGCTCTTGTCTTGACCACACCAGACTTCACAAAAACCTTTATTGTGGAATGTGATGCCTCAAGAAATGGCATTAGTGTTGTTCTAATGCAAAAAGGAAGGTCCCTTGCTTTTGAAAGTCATCCACTCAAGGGAAAGGACTTACGCAAACCCATTTATGAGAAGGAAATGATGGCATTTCTACATGCATTGAAGCAATGGCACCCTTACCTAATAGGTAGACACTTCAAGGTCAAAACAAATCATGACAATCTTAAATACTTCTTGGAACAAAGACTATCTTCAAAAGAACAACAAAAATGGGGGACCAAGATGTTGGGTTATGATTTTGAAATCATCTACAAAAAAGGGAAGCAAAATATTGTGGTAGATGCACTCTCAAGAAAGGATGAAGATGTTGAGGCCTTTATATGTGTTATCTCAATCATCCAACCTGATTGGATAACAGAAGCAAGGGATGAATGGAAGAATGAAAAAAAAGTGTGGACTCTCATTCAAAGGTTGCAACAGGATTCCAGTGCATCAGATACATTTACATGGAAAAATGATTCACTATGGTACAAATATCGTGTATATTTATCTAAGAACTCCCAACTCAAACAAAAGGTACTTTGAGAGCACTCAAGATTTTTGAAAACCTATCATAGGGTCGAGAAGGAATTTTTTTGGGATGGCCTTAAAACTTATGTTCAAAGGTTTATGGCAGAATGTTTGGTTTGCCAAAACAATAAGGTGGAAACAATTAAGACGCCAATTCTTTTACAACCATTACCCATCCCAAGTCAGTGCGAGGAGGAGGTTTCCATGGATTTCATCATAGGGTTACCAAAGTCTGAAGGAAAGAGTGTCATCATGGTGATTGTTGATAGACTGACCAAGTACGTGCACTTTTTTGCACTCTCTCATCCTTTGAAATCCAATACAGTTGCCATTGCATTCATGGAGATAGTTCAAAAGCTACATGGAATCCCAAATATTATTGTAAGAGATAGAGATCCCATCTTCACTAGACATTTTTGGACAGAATTATTTTCTTGTTTGGGTACTCAATTGACTCATAGCTCATCTTATCATCCTCAATATGATGGACAAACTGAGATAGTGAACAAATGTTTAGAAGGATACCTTCGTTGCTTTGTCTTTGATAAACAAACACAATGGTTCAAGTGGTTACCCTTGGAAGAATGGTGGTATAACACTTCATTTCATACTGCAACAAAAACGACACCATTTATGGCTCTCTATGGATATCACCCACCGTCCATCACTTCTTCTCTAAAAAAAAAATCTAAGGTTCAAGCAGTGGAAGATCACATCGAGCATCAACAATAAGTTCTCCAACTCTTAAAGGACAACCTGACCATGGCACAAAATCACATGAAACAACAAGCAGATCAACATTGTAGTGAAAGAAGTTTTGAAGTAGGGGATTGGGTATTTTTAAGACTACAACCATACAAACATATGTCGCTCAAGCAAGTTAAGAAGGATAATAAATTATCACCAAAGTACTATGGCCCTTATAAGGTGTTGCAAAAGATTAGTATTGTGGCATGCAAATTGGAGTTGCCTGCATATTTGCGAGTACACCCAGTTTTCCATGTTTCATGCTTAAAGAAGTTTATAGGTGACAAGATCCCAGTTCAAACTATATTTCCAGAACTTGACAAGGAAGGAAAAATCATATTGGAGCCCGAAGCTATCACTGACACAAGAATTCTCCAACTGAGGAATAGATCCATTTCAGAGTATCTCATTGAGTGGAAGAAACTACATGTTGAAGATTCCACTTGGGAAGATGACTCTTTATATAAAAGCATCTAGAATTACTGAAGCGTTGCGGACAACACTTGTCTGAAGAGGAGGGGCATGTTAAGCCCTAAATAGTGGCACATTACCCCTTAATTGGGGCATATTACATTAGTATTGTTATTTATTTATGTCGGCTTGGGTCCATTAGTTTTAATTATACCTCCTAGTCTCCTATATATACCAAGGAGACCCTTTCATTTGGAATCATATTGTATTTGTGAATTCATATGATGTGTAAGGAGGTTGCCCCCTTAAAGAGGATTATTATCTAAATTTCTCTCTTTCTTAAGTTGAGTACTTATTCAGAGGTTTTTATGCTATTTTTATATTTGGTTCCTAACACTCTAGTACAACCAAATTGAATATACCATGTTGGTAATCCACAACAAATAGTAATTTTGTTTGAGTTGTGTTTTCTCCCCAATCCCAATGATACATTTATTTTTTCACCCCTTGATTTTTTTCTCTTTATATCCAAATACTATGAAAAGAGTGAGGGTTTCTTATCAGAGGTTCCTTCAACTGTAGACGTTTATAAAACTTCTGGTATTGACAATAGAGATGAACTGATATGCTCAATAATGTTAGTAGGTCCCCGTGAGGCTGAACTAACTTCACTTATTCCTTGTCTGATTTGAAAGACACCCTTCCCTTCTCCTGTAAACTCGGTTAAGAACCCCTCTAAGTCTAATTATTCATCGCCTTTAGTCTTTTTGCTTAGTTAATCACTCAATTGATCATCAATATCCATTTTACAATGCATGTATGAAAATGTCCTCTTTCCAAGTTGTAATTCTTGCTTCTAAGGAGTCTGAATTACATTGGATTGGTCCATTGACTCAGTGGTAATTAGATTTTGGGTCTCTGCCTCTAGAATCTACTTAACGTATTCCCATGAATATAATTTAGAAGTTCTTTCCAGTATAGGATTTGGCAGATTCTTGTACATGGGCCTTCTGGCTGCAATCACACCATGTGGGTCATACACCTATTTATTTTCTTTTTCAAAATCCAGTTGTTGTAGCATTTCTTCTGTAACAGCTAGAGCATTTCTAAGCTTGACCAAGAAAGGGCCAACCTCTTATGGCTTGCTTATGCTGGGAAAAATCAAATTGATCTAAAATGAGCCTTTGTTTGATGTATTCCAAAACAAATATTCTTGGAGTTAGGAGAATTGGCAGGTTGTATGGCTCTTATTCAAAACCATATACACTAATGATGTTGTTATCCTCAACCAGGTACCAATATCCTAATATTGTATCCTTGTGCAGTTGCAATATCTTTTTAAACTCACAAAACATCCTAAGAGGCTAAGTACCATGGAGCATAATGTAGAATGCACTCATGAACTTGTTTACATAAAGGTTGAAACCTTTATTTTGGTCTCATTTCCTCACCTCCTCGGTCCACTCAATCACTGGATTGGTTTTACCTTAATCATCTATTTTTTTTATCCCATAGCTCTCAAAAAAGGAAGAATTACTGAATAATATGAGGTGCACCAAGTAGGCATGGTACCTAAAACACTTAGTGATGTGGAAATTTGACAATTGGAAATTTATGATTTCCCGTAGGAACTGATAATAATCAAATTTTGTGAGGATGTTTGACTCTGGTGGACATAATACATAAAGTAGCCCTAAAATGGTCTCATCCATTGATCTATCATGTTCATAGCATAAAACCTAACAAATCATGGCAATAGCCCGCATGGTTATTTTAGAGAAGATGGTGGATTTGAAAGGAGGTGGACCAGTTGGTAATGGGGCATCTAGGGATAATATATTTCTCAACAGCTTGTCTCTTTCAAACTGTGATAATTATGCATACTTAGAGTCAATCTCATCATCATCCATGGTCTGGAATTTGAAGCATTTGGAAAATGGATTCTTTACTTATTTCATAGATTATCCTAGAATCATGTACAAAAATTATTTGTTTCCCATCCACATGGTAATTGACAACACACTAATTGACTAATTCTTGAAAGTGATAAGTTTGTGGAAGAATTGATCCAGCCAGGTTCGGTTTCCATAAGTTTAAGTAGTTTAGACCATTGTTAGTGTCATCCTGGGCTCTTTGAATTAATTGGTTAAGGTCAGGGAAAGACAGTGCAGGGTTGAAAACATCACGTTCCCTATCCTCCAAGTGGTCATCAAATACAATTGTTTTCTTGGATGGTCAGATTTGGCTAGGGTTCAATTTAGTGGCCATTTGATTACTTTAAGGGGAAAAGGCTAAATACCTTTCTCCATCTATCCTTATTTTAAACAATTTGAACACATTTGAAATAAGGAAATGAGAACACTACCCGAACTTCTTTGTCGAAGGAGAATTTGACTACTTTTACTGGATTCTATTGTACTCGTAACAGTGTTTACCGTGTGTGTTTACCTCATTTTCTTCAGGGGTAATTGTTTTAAACTTTTTTTAAAATTTCTTTGGATTACATCGACATGGTGCATTATTTATTTGGCTTACATCATTGTGGCACCTGTCATCAATTCGTGCATTTCAAGGGCGAGCTAAAGTCTTTTCATAATACCACCCCTGCGTACTGAAGTGAATAAGTTAATGACACATTATCACCTATTAATACAATGGTTCTGAATTTAGGCCTCTGACCCCTTGTTATCCAACGTGCACTTTCATTGGACGAAATAAGTTGAGACCATTGATCTTGGATATATATCAATGGTCTAATCGTGTCTCTGAAATTCTCATTTCAAACCCTATTTGTTCTATGTTGTACCTATAGAAATATGGAAAAGTGATGTAGTATACAGAGTATCCAACCTAAACTAATGAGTGAATGATAGGGCAAACTTGAAGTGAATGGAACTCAAACATAACCGTTGTGAACCATTTAATATGGAACAAACAGCTACAGGATATACATTCTTTATCTATATTGGCAACGAGGCTACATACCAACGACATTGTCGGGTTGATCCCTCTAACGCATAGGTGGGGTCAGTCTCTCCTTGTTCTAGTCTACTCCTCAGTGCACTATCATTACTGGAAGGTGTCGATCCAATGAAAATGCCAGTGGGTTGCTCCTCTCCACATCCATACTGGTAGGTGGGGTCGATCCAATGCAAAATTCAGTGGGTTGCTCCTCTGCACACTCTCCTCACTGGTAGGTGGAGTCGAACAATGCAGTCGTCAATCGGTGTGGGAGATGGTTTTTTTGCTCGGGGTTTGGCGCCATAGTGTTTTTTTATGTATGAAATGTATATTTTTTATTTGTTTTACTTTTTGTTTATTTTTTATTTGTTATTTGTTTGTAATGTAATTTAAACTCATATTTGTATTTAATATGTGTTTTATAGTTATATATAAGGGTATAGAGCCGAAGTGGAGGTAGGTTCCTATGCATGGAGGGTGAGAGGGAGAGAACTCGAGAGAGGGAGAGAGCCAACAAGAGCCGTCTATTTCATTTTTAACGACATTGTTAGCACATTCCTCAGTTTTCCCTGCCACCTGAAATCTCTATACGGGATTCATTCCATTCATGAATTTTCTCATAAGTTAGGGGGATAATGGGGATAAGTCGGGTACGAAAGATTCATAGGGATTTCTTCATCTTATTTGTCTAACACATCTAACTGTTTCCATGATCGAGGTTGCAGTCATGGCCAGTCTCTCAAGATTTCTCCCAATTAAGATTATGCAGGCCCCATTGTTACCCACCAAATTCCCACACTACTAAGTGTAAATTTGTCACACTTTAGTGAGGGAGTGTTTTTCATAATCCATAGAAATGTTAGGAGAGAAATTTATCATATGAAGGTTGAAATACTTTGTGCACATGAATTATTCATTATTATTCATAAAAAAGAAATTAATTTAGGGTGAGAATCCACTTCACATTTAGTTTCCTAATCTTAAGGAGAAGTTGAGAGTCTCATGGATGGTTGAGAGATTTTCTCAAACCAAAATCCTAATTTGGTGGATCTTGAGAGACATTTCCTCCCTAAAATCCTTGAGAGATATTTTCTCCCTAAAATCCTTGAGAGATATTTTCTCCCTAAAAATCTTGGAGATCCCAATTTAGTGGATCTAGTGAGTGATATTCTCCATGGTGGTTAAGCCTCCAAATACTATATAATGAGGGCATTCCAAGGTGAGAGGGAGGAATATTTTAGGTTTCAAACCTTTGATCCTAGGGGAAAGAATCCATTGAAGCATCAACATTTTAATCTCAAGACTTTCATGCAAGGGCTGGAAGAGGAGAGCTTGAAGAAGATTGCTACGACATCAACGTGATTTGTAAGTGCCTTATTTTGGCCTTCCATTTAATATCAACTTGGCCTATTCCTTTCATTATGATTGTTCATTGTAACGTCTTTGATTAAGTCAAATTGGGTATAGATAGATCTGGTTTTTATATAACAAAATCTAGTAGAAGTAGGAAGGTTTTCCATTGTTTTGTAGGTCTCTTTGATCGTTGAAGGAATTGGAGCAACGAGGAAAAAGGACGGAGCAACGAGGACAAACTTTGGGAAACAGGTAAGTCTCCCTCCTTTTATCTTTAGGTTAATGAACTAGATGTATAAGGAAAGTAGCAACCATTTTTTTACTTTTATCTTTGGACCAAAGAAGGGGTCTTGGTCCAAAGGGGAGCTTAACCTATCCGCAAGGTAAGATTTCTCATAATATAAAAATGGCGACTCCACTGGGGAAGGAATTTGAATAGTATTTCATTTGGTTTGTCTTGAATCCTTGCTTGTGATTAGATCTTGTTTATTTGATGCTTGATTATGAGTTATCTCCCCTTCCCTATTCTTTATAGAATAGTTTACAAAGTCATTGTCTGAGTCTCTGCTGAGTTTTAGCTTTTGGAAGCCATTTTAAAGCAATTTTAGGACCAACACTCCCCTGCAGTGGCTACCAAAGTGCCACTAGCCTGACTGGAACTCCCCCTTGGTCTCTTAGGGAGCATCATAGCGCTCTATTCCTTTGGTAACAGGGGTGCCAATCTCTCTTTTTAGTTGGATCCATGAGGTTCTGCTTTGTTTTGCTCAGTGTGTTGTTATGAGGATTTTAGCCCAGAGTCTTTAAATTTGTCTTTGACTTTATTTTAATTGAGAAATTGACATCCATCACTCATTTCATTTCCTTCTTTGAGTTTGCAAACTTCTCCTAGTTTTGAAATTTTATGGTCCCCTTGGGTTAACAAGATCCCTTGGTTCATCCTACCTTTCAATTGTTTGATCTTCGTCTCGCAAAGTTTTCAGATTGCTTGATTGTTTAGAAGTTTTCATCAACTAGAGTTTGCAAAGGTTGTTTGGTATTGAGCCCTTTTTGTCTTTGTTGAAACATCTCACTTTTTTAATGATTAGGACTCTCTTGTTTACCGCAACCCAGCCTTGAATACTGATTCTTGTTGCTCATTTTTTAGGATTTTCAAGAGTGTTTGTCTTATTTCTCCTTTACATCTTTTGAGTTCCTAATTGAACAAGTTGTGAAGTCCATTCTTATACTTGATTTCTTTCAATTCTCATCGGTTTTTTAGTGCACTTTGTTTGGTTTCTTTTTTGCCTCACGTTTCTTTGTGTCAAACATTGATTTCTTTCATTTCACTTGAAATTTAAGAAGCATAAAAGTTTTCATATCTCATTGCATATATAATCGAACAAAATTTTTTTTGCATTCTTTAGGAAATTTGTTTTGGTACACGTTTGAAAAGAGTTAGTTTTGTATGTGCATTTGGATTTCGGAAACATTTTCTCGGTAGTTTGGCATCATCTTGCTCCTAGAAATTGAAAATTTGCATAGTTTTGAGTACTCGATTGTGTTAAGAAGAATAGAACTCCTCTCGTTCCCATACATAGAATTCATCGAAAAGAAATGATTGCATCTCATTCTTTTGCATTCTACTGGAGTCGAGTCTTACACATCATAAGTTTCAATTTCGTGAACCTTATGAGTAAAAATCCATTAAAATCAACCACGCGCTAATAAAATCCACGAGACATTTTGTGTTTTTAGCACACCAACAGTAGCACAAGATTAGGGTCTTTGGACTATGAAAAGTGAGTAAATCATCCAAGACTACTAAACAAAGTGTATAACGCTAAAGAGTTAACAATCCAATTTTCATATAAGCATAGTCGGGAACCCCATCTAACATAGGGGCTAAATGTGAGGTCACGTGCGGAAGAGCAGTGGATCACCCCTCCAAAACTTGACCAATCGTAGCGGACATATCGTATATTGGGGGTTTTTTTTTGAAGTGTCACTAGTTTCATTTGGCCTCAATGCTTCATGATTCTTGAATCCGTTTGAGGTCCTTAGAAGTTTTACCAGTCCACTTGTCTTCAGTGCTCTAGAAAAATTTCAAACTTTGATATCCTGCCCATACGTTCGGTCCTGACTTTCGATTGTACCTGCCCGGAGGTTGACTATGAGTTGGTAACCTTAGTGTCCTTTCCTAGGTATCTACAGAGGTGAGTGTGGGGGATTCCCAAGGTACCTAGGGCAAATGTCGTATCACACTTTCAGTACCCTTGGAGGGTGAACCCACGAACACGAGGGTTACTTGCACCGATAAGGGTTGTTACGTGGAGGTCAGGGTAACTACTTCTCATTTATTCACTGGTGGCCTGACTTCTCATCTTCAAAATATCCTTGAACCTACTGTTATATCCCTAAAATGCCCTACTCTTGCATACATGGCATTGGCCTTTCTACTTGCATAATTTACCAAATCATTGTTGAGGAACTCTATTTAAAAAACCAATTTTTAGAGCATCTACGCATCCTGCTTCACTACTGCCCGCGTACATATGCTTGTTTCATGCTAGACAACCCACGTACATACGCTTGTTGCACACTAAACAACCCGCGTATACCTCCAAAAGTTGCAAAAATTAAAATTTTTTAAGGAATTCAATGGAATTTACAAGCTATTGGAGGTTTCCCAACCAATTCACCTGCTATAGCCCATCCCCTGACCGAATAATCATCCTTTTGTCATATAAAAGGAGGTCTTGGGGTCTCATTCCACACTCAAGCATTAGAACGATGAAACTCTACCCAAATTCCCTTTCCTTCTTTGCCCAAGCATTTGCAACCTTTTGTGAGTTATTGCCTCAACTTTCCCTTTCTAGCCCCTTTTCTTCCATACAATCCATTCCCTTCCCTTTGAGGTGATTAGTAAATTGTGAGAAGAGGCTTACTGGAGGTGCACTTGGAGCATTATCAAGAGGATCCCAGACCAGGTTCGCGGAGCATCGATCTACAAAGGTTGTAAGCTTCAATTCTTTATTAATGAATAAAATAATATCTTTTCCATGTCCCAAATGATGGTTTTTTATGTCTTTTCTTTGATTTATACATAACAAGTTATATCTAACCCTAATTTATGAATAGAAATAGCATGCTTGCAGCCTTGTTTGCCTAGTTGTGGATGCAGGTCATCTTTGGGAGGAGACTTGCAACCTTGGGAGCTACAGAGCTTGAGGAGATCAACACCAAACGTTGGATACAAGGTACAGTTTATGATCTACTCTTTCATTGCTTTTTGTTCATCTATTTAGGTATGTTTGGGGTAGTGTAGAAATTAGTTTGACTTTTAGGGAGTCATTTGCTATGTCTATACTTTAAACCATGGTATAGTTATAGGGAGATTTTCCCGCTAGCAATCATCCCAAGTCCAAGACCAAATTCTCAAAAAGAAGAAAAATGACAAAGCATGGAGGGATCCTCCCTCACATCAATGGCTTCCTTCAAGAAAATCATATTGTCTACCCTAGACAAATCCTCCTTTGATAATTGATCGACTTCCAAGTTTAATTCCCTAAATATATGACAAAATGAGATGTCTTGGAAAGAAGTGTCTACAACAATTTTTAATAACACTCCAATGTTTTGCAATTCCATATTTACCAACCCCTTAGCATTGTTCATCAAATCAATGACCACTTTTGAATCCCCAAACACTTGTAGGGAATTCAAATTGTGATTTTTTGCATAGAGTAATAGCTCAAAGAGAGCCAATAGTTCATCTCGGTTGTTTGTACCAACACCCAATAGTCCACAACATGAAATATAGTGAGAATAAAAAAGAAATAACAAGAACCCAATACCA
>ML788479.1:19199-35561 GCA_009831015.1 Picea engelmannii
TATATATATATATATATATATGATGATGATGATGATGATGATGATGATGGTCTATCAGACCTTAAGAGGGTAAGGGATTACTCACAATTATTTAGAATTTTGTTTCCGTGCTCGAAAAACATTAAGATAATCTTTCCAAGATCATTATAGTTTTGTTGGGTTAAAATGTTAGGAAGGTTGATAGTGTGACAAATATTTTGAAATTGAGATCTAATCTGGGTATAGGCTGGACAATCTAAGAGAAAATGTTTTTCATCTTCAACCTTATTAATGTGACAAAGGTGACACACTCTTTCATCCCATCGCATTTTAGGAATTGACCAACGCCCAGTTTCACTATGGAGCTCGTGATAATTTGTTCTTATATTAACAATGTTTATTTTTTTTCTTTACACTTGTCAAAACAGGGAGATAATTTTGATCTTCTA
This sequence comes from Picea engelmannii, assembly GCA_009831015.1. Taxonomy (NCBI): domain Eukaryota; kingdom Viridiplantae; phylum Streptophyta; class Pinopsida; order Pinales; family Pinaceae; genus Picea; species Picea engelmannii. The sequence continues at coordinate 19,628 of ML788479.1, forward strand.
GATTAGGGTTGATTACATCCTTATAATGCCTTAATTTTATTTCTTCCTCTAACTCTTTATCACACCACATTTTCTTCTTAAATTTTGATTTGATAATATTTTTAATAGTATCCTTATTCTGCAAAATGGTGTCTTCCATGATTCCCCAATAATTTATCCAAGATTGGGCATCTTTATGCCATCCTCGCTTGAGTCGATGGTGGTTATGATTATATTTTGAAGCAATTTTAGGAAGCTTCTTGTCTTCCATGTTGTTTAACTTGTTCTTATACATTAGGTATCTAGCCATAGCTCTCCTCTCAATGGGGGAGAGGTTTTCCTCTAAGAAGAGGATGCGATACAACATATTTCCTTTATTTTTGAGGTTATAAGTTATAAAATTCTTTTGTATTTTCTCTATCTTTCTCCATGATTCACGATAGATACTACATCCCCAGACTTCACATCCATAAAGAATTACATGTGTAACAAGAGTCTCAAATAAGAGTTTCTTCTTATCCCAAATCCAAAGATCGATTGATTTACAATTGTTTTCAAGCCCATAATAAACTTTCCATCCCTCAATAATCCGTTTCTCAATTCTATAATTCCAGTTGAGCTTGTGGTGAATATGGATTCCAAGATATTTGTATGAAGTCACTTCCTCCAAGTTGTTGTTGTCATATACGAAGGTATCATAAGTGATCTTATTGAATTTAATGATCATGACCTTAGTCTTGTTAGTATTAATATTCATTACCCATATTAGAGCAAGAATCCTCGAGGATTGTTAGTTGGTTTTCAAGATCGTGGGGACTCCTTGTCATAAGAACGATATCATTGGCATAAAAAATAATATTGATGACTATACCAATGAAATTACGGCCGATACAACTTGCTTCTTCCAAGCAATCTTCTAACCTGTTAATGTATATGCCAAAAAGGGTAGGGGACAATGGATAACCTTGTTTGACTCGAATATTGCAGTTAATCTTTTTCCACCAACCCTTTATGTTTTTAAACTTGAAAATAACATTTGAAATGACTATATATATATATATATATATTACAAGTCAATTTAATCATACAACTGAAGAAAAAGGACAGTCCGTACAACAAGGAACCAACACACATTTTGAGGCAGCGTCATACAGTTTTCGAGGTGCATTTACTATTGAAAAATATGTACAACAAAATCAGAAAAGTGGGCATGAATTTTGATATAGTCCGTACAACATTTAATGCTATGATAGTCTTACAACAATACAAATTTCTAGTAGAGAAATCGAGGAGCTGAAGTTTGGGGATTTTTTGAAGGATATTTGCTCAAAACTTTCTGAGGTAAGTTTGTGTAATTTTGCTGTGAATATTTTTTTGTAGCAAAATATTTCTCTTAGCTTTGAAAATAATAAAAATCCCTCTCTCATTGGTTTTCCCCTTGTGGGTTTTTTCAGGGTCAAGTTTGACCAAAAATATTTGTGCATTTAATTTTTTGAATGTGGTGCTACTGATATAATTTTAATTCTACATTAAATGCTGTTCAAAATCCTCATGTTTAAGTTCTAAAATATTGTTTACAGGCTGAGTATTTATGGCTGTCATAAATCTGGGTTTGGGCATTAAACACTGATAAAAATCAGCGAGACTTGAAACTGGGTGGGGTCTGAAATTTTACACTACTAAGGGCATCAACCACCCTATTTTTATTTTCCTTTGATATGTTTGATTTCAAAATCAAACTCACTAAGGAGAGCCATCGATCTAGCTTGTCTAGATTGAGTTTTCATTGATCAAACATATATCTCAACCCATTATGGTATGTTATAAGCACAAATATTCTACCTAGGAGGTAATGCCTCCACATTTTTAAAGCATGTACTATGACATCCAATTCCAAATCGTGGGTCACACAATTGATTTCATGTTCATTCAATTTTCTGGATTCGTAGAAAATCACATGTCCTTCTTGCATAAGGAATCCTCCAAGCCTTTCCTTGCAGGCATCTGTACACACAAGGAAGTACTTGTTTGGGTCTGCAATCTTCAGTACAGGTGCATTGGTTAGAAGGTATTTCAACTCTTGGAATCTCTCTTCACATTTTGATGTCCAAATGAATTTAGCTCCCTTTTTCTGAAGGGAGGTGATTGGGAAACCAATCTTGGAGAATCCCTTTATGAACCTTCTATAGTATCCTTCTAGGCCCATAAATGATATGATATCAGATACATCCTTTGGGGTAGGCCAATCCATATTGGATTTGATCTTGTTAGGGTGAACTACCGCTCCTTCTTCAGAAATAGCATGGTTTAAGTAATGGACTTGTTTTTGGAAAAAAGTCACACTTACTAAATTTAGCATAGAGTTGACGTTCTCTCAACACTTGAAGCACTAACTTGAGATGTTCTTCATGTTATTCCCTACTCTTAGAATATATTAGTATATCATCAATGAAAACCAACACAAATATTTCCAAGAACTTACTAAGTACATTATTCATTAAGCACATAAAAGTGGTTGGTGCATTGGTAATCCCAAATGGAACCACCACAAATTCATAGTGCCCATATCTTGTCCTAAAGGCTGTTTTGTGGACGTCCTCATCCTTAATTTGGACTTGATGGTATCCCAACCTCAAGTCAATTTTGGAGAAAATTATAGCACCCCTTAATTGATCATACAAGTCATCGATCCTTGACAAGGGATACTTATTCTTAATAGTCATCTTATTGAGTTTTCTATAGTCTATGCACAACATGAGTGTGCCATCCTTCTTTTTCATAAACAAGGCTGGTGATCCCCATGGAGACACACTAGGCCGAATGTATCCTTTTTCCAACATCTCCTTTAGTTGTAGTTTGAGATCAACTAGCTCTAGTGTACTCATTCTACAGGGTGTTCTAGACACTGGCACCGCTCCGGGTACAAGTTATATTAAAAAGTCAATATCTCTTTTTGGAGGTAGACCTGGTACCTCTTCTGGAAACACATATTTATACTCTCTTAATACGGGATGGTACTCTAGGATTGGTTTGTTGTTCTCAATAGAGTTCAACACTTGTATTGCATACAAAGGACATCCTTTTCTGCAATACTTCTTCACTTGAAGGACTGATATTTGTCTCACTGATATAGGATTTTGAAGTCCTTGCAGGGTGATTTTTCTCCCTCCTTCATATTCACACTCCAGAGTTTTATTGTAAAAATCCAACTTGGTTTTATGGGAAGCCAACTAGTCCATGCCAATCAACAGGTCATAGGATCCTAAAGGAAGCATGTTTAGGGTTGCTTGGGTGGGTAATCCATTCATAATGAATTGGAATGTTGATATGACCTTTGTTACCTTTATTTTGGTTCCAGTGGCTTGTTGTACCAGCCATGATTTATCATGTTCTACTTGATGCAATTTACATTTCTCCATAGTTTCAGGGGGAACATAACTTAGATTAGAACAAGGGTCAATTAAAATGGAAACTAGATGGTTGACAATCATACCTTCCATCTCCACCACTGAATCTTGGTGGTCATCTTGTCTATTATCCAAGGTTGCATACATTTGTGGCATGCTCCTAGCCACATCATTGATTGTGGTAGCCTCCTGGATGTTGTAGACCCTCCTATTGTTATGTTTCCTATGTGGGCAATCCCTTAGTAGATGTTCTTCTCCACAACCCCAACATTTCAAGGGTTCTCTCTTGGTATTATCAGTCTTACCTGGGGATGTTGCAAAGGGTTTATTTCCACTCTGAGATGGAAAATTCTGTTGATATACACTTTTAGTAGGAAGGCTCATCTTAGATATTTTCCCATGATTCTTAAATATTGAGAAGGCTCGTCTTATAACTTTTCCCATGATTCTCATAACAATATCTTGCCTTTCAGATAATATCTTCTAAAGTCTTTGGCTCATCGAATTCAATTCTGTCCCGGAAGGACCGAGGCAGTCCACTAATAAATCGTTGCATATTTACCATTTCATCCTTTATGTAGGGAACATACCTTATCATCTCAAGAAATTTGTTGATATATTCATCTATTGTGATTTTCACTAGCTTGAGTTCATAGAATGCCTTGGTCTTCCCATCAAAGTATTTTTTTGACAGATACTTCTTCTTGAAGTATTTCTCAAATTGTTTCCATGAAAAGTCCTTCTTATGGATTCCTTTCACATTCCTAAGGTTCCCCCACCAAATGGAGGCCTTTCCATTCAAGTTGAAAATGGCTATTCAAGCCTTTAAGTTTTCAGAGTAATCATGGACTCTGAAGTAGTTCTTCAAGCCTAGTATCCAAACTTCTACTTCTTCCACCTTTTTAATTTCTCCATCGAAAGTGGGTGGTTTGGATTTCTTAAAATCTTTAGGGTCATGGCTCTTGGAATGTTTCCTCTTCTTTCTCCTTCTCTAGGAATGTGAACTAGTTTTACTACTAGAAGATTCCTTGGAGTTGTGAGTTTCCTCCCCAGAGGATTCTTTCGTTGAGTATCTCTTGGCTCCATGATGGGCCTTCTTTGAGGTGCTCCTCCTTGTGTCGCTATTTTCAGGACCATGCTTTTGTATCTCAGGTGGACTTTGATTTTTCTTAGTATGATGTATTTCCACATGATTGGATGTTGGTCCATGTTGCAACTACCTTTGTATATCTGATAGGATTTGTAGTAGGATTGAGTTAATTTTAGTTTTCTTTTCCTATTCTTTTATCATCCTTTCATTGTGAGCCTTACAACTCTGTAATTATGCCATGAGGCTTCTTATAGTTTCAACCAAATATGGGGGGGTTTCTACCGCCCTCCTCTCATCAGATTCTTCTTCTCTATTGTGGAAGATTCCCCCCAACTCATGGTGTGTCACCATCCTTTATGCTGTAGTTTCCCCACTATCCAATGAATATTTGAGTGTTGATCAAACATTTTATGTTAGTTAATTATCTACCAGTTTATGAACCGCACAAACAATTTGCAAGGTGAAGTCAACTTCTTTATTTGGAACACTAGCAAGACACAATTCAAACTTTCAAAACATATAACAACATCAAAAAGTTTCATTCCTCTTTTCAACAATGGTTTATGAATGGGGTAAGATAGAGGGGTCACCCCTTTAAAATTTCTCTAATAAGATTTTTATGCGACTCGTTCATGAACCAAAGTAGGTCAATTGTTGTAACCCTCTCTGATACCAATTTGTAACACACCCGACCCCTAAGTACCCTTTTTAGGGATGGGGCATAAAAAGTTTTTCTCCTACCCAAAGATCTAGGATCCTCTTTCCAATATCTTCGTTCTCTTCTACTCATCGAGAGTTGTTTAACAACTGCTATCTTGCTCGAATCCGAGCTCTAGATTGGGAGTTACGCCCTTCCAAATCTCTTTAGGTGTTATTGGTCAAGGGCCACGTGGCACCCATGTGGGTTTGTCCCATTCATACTATCCCAAGGTTCCTCGAAGTCCCGGAACTCCATAACAGTCCTACATCTATGGTGGAAATCCATCCACTATTAAATTCACCAACGAGACTTCATCCTCGTGTAACATACAGGGTTACGAGAATTCGATGTTTGATGCTTCAGCGCTGAATTCCCCTTTTTCTTTCTACGTGCATATCCTCTGGAGTCCTAAAATATAGAACTCCCGAAGGATTCCAGAATCTTTCCACGTGGCTTCGACCTTTGGCCCTTTAGCATTATCTAAAATACTACACCCCAAACCCCCAGAGTTTCGAATTCTCGGACTCTCGAAGGGTTCACCCTTACACACGATGGCACATTAAATGCAGAGGCAAGGAAAGGTGGGTCCCAAGTACTTTGCTCGCTATTAGGCCAAGCGAGTATGTGCCAGGAGGTGACACATGGAAAGGCAGAGATGATACGTGCCCCATCAATGTGTGACATGTTGGGTATGCGTTATATTCTTTGCATGTGTGTGTGTGGGCATGTCAGATTCAACAACTACGTCTGACGATCCCAACTTCTTTCACTCTGTGTTTCATGTGCACTGGGTTCTTTCTTGGGGGTGTCCCATGGGGGGCCAGGTCACCCCCCCCCTTTGGTTACGTGCAACGTTCGACTCTGGGCAACACCCCAAATTTGTTTTTGGGAGGTTTTTGCTATTTTAGAGGATTTTGCTATTTTTAGCTATTTTCTAAATTAATCTCGGATTAAGGGATTAGGGTTTTGGTAGCTATGAAATACCTAAAATATTGTATATATTGTATGGTGAATGGTGAAATTAATACAATGAATATTTTAAAGGTGCGACACCAAGGAGGGTTGGTTTTCTCCCGGTTAAGGGTTTCTAGCGTAAATCTATGTGTACTATGTGTATGAGCCATTGATTGATTTCTGTTTTGCTTAAGAATCTGTATGCATTGCTTTACTTCACAGGTTTAAAAAATTCCATCTGGTATCAGAGCTCATTTTTGGATTTAGGGGGACACCTTTGTTGTTGAGGGTTTGGATCGGTCTTGATAGATCAAGTTTATCTTGGGTCTGTGATAAACCTGGGTTCAGTGGTAGATTTTGTAGTAGTGATTCGAGTATAGAAAGAGGAATGGCGAGATTTTCTAGAATCGAGATAGATAAGTTCTACGATAAAACATTTGAGCTATGGAAGCTCAAGATGGAGGACCTTCTTGTAGACGAAGAACAATGGATTGTTGTGGATCCTGGTACACAGCCTACTGGTACACAGTCTACTGGAACACAATATATTGGTACACAACCTACTGGTATGTCGAAGGAAGATTGGGAGAAGTTGGATAGAAGAGAAAGGAGTATTATTCGACTCTGCTTAACAGATTTGGTTTTGTTGAATGTCTCGAGAGAATCTGTAGCCAAGGAACTATGGGATAAGTTAGGGAATTTGTATCAATCAAAATCCCTGGTAAACAATTTGTTTCTTCGAAAGAAGTTGTATCATCTTAGGATGGAAGATGGAGATTCTATGTTAAAACATCTAAATGCCTTCAATACTCTGGTAAGTCAACTTGTCTTTGTTAATATTATGATTGAAGAAGAATATAATTGTATTACTTTGTTATGTTCTTTTCCAGACTCTTGGGATAATTTGGTTGTAGCAATTGGCAGTACTACTCAATCTACATTGAAGTATGAGGATGTAGTTTCATCATTGTTATCTGAAGAGATGAGGAAGAAAAACATCGATAGTCAGAGCACAAATAATTTATTTGTAAGAGGTCGTACCCAAGACAGGAATCCTGGTAAGTCTTTGGGAGGGAGATCTAAATCTACAGGTAGATCTAAGTCTCCAGGAAAATATTTGAGGAAATGTTGGAAGTGTGGTAAAATAGGGCATTATAAGAAAGATTACAAGTCTAAGAAGGTTGATAAACCAAAGGGATCTGATAATACCTCTTCCAAAGAGGAGAAAACCTCCACTAAAGAAGGAGGTGATGTTTACCTGGAATATATAGTTACACATGCAGACCGTGGTGTATCATTGATCGAATTAGGTGCATCATATTATATGACTCCTCATAGGGAGTGGTTCTATGAATATGAAAAATACGATGGTGGTGATGTATTCCTAGGAGATGACTCGATGGAAAAAATCATGGGACGTGGAAGGGTTAAGTTGTTGCTAAAATATGGAAGGATTAGAACTCTCCCTAGGGTTCTGCACATTCCAAAACTAGCCAGGAGCCTTATATATGTAAGCAAGTTGGATGATGCAGGAGTGGATACTGTATTGGGAAAGGGAACTTGTAATATGGTACGAGGAGAAATGGTGTTGATGAGGGAAGTTTGGTGTGGAACTCTGTACAATTTGTTGGGAAGCACTTATACTAATGTGTGTAATAGTTATGTTTTTCCTGAGCAGATAAATAAAGAAGACAAGAACAATATTGTCCCTGGAAAGAAGACCATGATGTGGCATCAAAGACTAGGCAATATTGGAGAAAAGGGCCTTAGAACACTACACGATAAAGGTATGGTTGAAGGTATGTCTAATTGCACTCTGGATTTTGATTTCTATGAAAATTTCATAAATGGTAAAAAAAATCGAGTAAGATTCCCATTTGGTGCTACAAGAGAAAAGGGGATCTTAGAGTTGATACACAGTGATGTGTTTGGACCTGTGCCTATTCATCACTAGGTAAATCTGTGTATTATGTTTCATTCATAGATGATTTCTCAAGGAACACATGGATTTATTTTCTTAGAAAGAAATCTGAGGTATTTGATAAATTTAAAGAGTTTAAGGCTCTGGTAGAAAATCAGACAGAGAAGAAAAAAAAGGTATTGAGGACATATAATGGTGGAGAATTATGCAAAAATGAATTCAAAGAATTCTATAAGAAGTGTGGTATATCAAGGAAGAAGACTACTCCATACACACCTCAAAAAAATGGAGTTGCAGAAAGGATGAAAATGACACTGATGGAAAAAACAAGGAGCATGCTTAGTGGTGCCGAGTTAGGACAAGAATTCTGGGCAGAGGCAATGGGTACAATATGTTACCTGGTCAATTGATCACCCTCATCAGTGTTGGATGATAAAACTCCACACGAGGTATGGACTGGTAAGAAACCCTCTCTTGAACATCTCAGAGTGTTTGGTTTTGTTGCTTATGTACATGTTCCAAAGGAAAATAGGTGTAAGATGGATAATAAAGCTGAAAACTGTATATTTATGGGTTATAAAGATGGTGTGAAAGGTTATAAGATTTGGAACCCAGAAACTAAGAAGACTATTTACAGTTGGGATGTTGTTTTTAGAGAGGTGAAATATGTTTCCAAACAAGAATTCCTACCAAGGAAAGAAGAACCTGAGAAAATAGAGTTTGAGTTGGATGATGCAAAATATGAATCAACTGAAGAAGATGAAGCAGAAGAACAAGAACCTCATACCCCAATAATGAGGAGATCAGTGAGGGAAAGAAGGAAACCAGAAAGGTACAATCCACCTAATTTTCATTCTAATTTTTCTTTATTTATTACTGATGATGATCCCATAACTGTCAGGGAAGCGGTAAGTTCAGATGATAGTAAACTCTGGAAGAAGGCCATGTTTGAAGAAATGGATGCCTTGGATAAGAATGAGGCATGGGATTTATTTGAGTTTCCAGCTGGAAGAAAATATGTTGGTAGAAAATGGTTGTTTAAGAAGAAGCTTAATGCAGAAGGAAAAGTGGAGAAATACAAAGCTCAATTAGTAGGAAACAATTATTCCCAGGTAGAGGGAATTGACTTTGGTGAGATTTTTTCTCCTATTGCCAAGTTAACTTCTCTTAGATTTATTTTATCTATTGCTTCTACTTTTGATATTGAAGTGGAATAGATGGATGTGAAGATAACATTCCCACATGGGGATCTAGAAGAAGAAATCTACATGAAACAACCATAAGGATTTGTAGTGACGGGAAAGAAAGAGATGGTTTGTAAGCTAAAGAAGACACTATATGGTCTGAAGGAATCACCTAGGACGTGGTACCAAAAGTTTGACACATACATCCTTGGATTGGGATTTGTGAGAAGCAGGGCTGATCACTGTGTATATTCCAAGAAGGTTGATAATCACTTCATTTATGTAGTGTTGTATGTTGATGACATGTTGCTGGTAGGAAATAACATGGATGTTATCAAGGAGGTGAAATCAAAACTATCCTCCAAATTTGACATGAAGGATCTTGGTGCTGCTAACTTCATTATGGGAATGGAGATTAAAAGAGATCATGCAAACAAGAAAATATGGTTGAATCAGAGAAAATATGTTGAGACAATATTGTAGAGGTTTAATATGCATGGAAGTAAACCAGTCAAGGTTCCTATTCCTATAGGTGTAAAGTTATCTGCAGATCAGTGTCCCAAGACATAGGAAGAAGAAGAGGACATGTCCCATGTTCCGTATGCCAGTGCAGTTGGTAGTTTGATGTATGCAGTGGTCTGTACTAGACCAGACATTGCACATGTAGTGGGATTTTTGAGCAGGTATATGACAAAACCATGGAAGGAGCATTGGAAACAGTAAAGAGGGTCTTCAGGTATTTGTGTGGCACTACCAATTATGGATTGTGCTACCAAGGAAGACCTAGATTGGACAAAGTGTTGAACATACATGGGTTTGTTGATGCAGACTGGGCTGGAGATCTGGATCGCAAAATATCTGCAAGTGGGTATGTGTTTAACCTATTTGGAGGAGAAATTAGTTGGATGTGAAAAATATAGGCTATAGTGGCACTCTCAACTATAGAAGAAGAATACATGGCAGCCACTCATGCAAGAAATGAAGCAATATGGTTACAAAGATTGTGTTTAGGTATTGGGTTGGTACAACAAGCAATGAGATTAGATTGTGACAGTCAGAGTGAAATATTCCTAGAAAAGAACGCTTCTTATCATTCGAAGACAAAGCATATTGATATTCAGTATCACTTTGTGAGAGACATGGTTGAAGAAAATAAGGTGTTGTTGGAAAAGGTTGACACTTTGAAGAATGTTGTAGATTCATTGACAAAGTCTGTGAGCACAGAGAAGTTCTCCTAGTGTAGAGTAACAATGGGTATTGCTTCCCTGGATTGTTGACTATGTAATCTTGTGAACCCCTGTATGCAAAGAAAACAACAAGTGGGAGAATGTTGGGTATATGTTATATTCTTTGCATGTGTGTATGTGAGCGCGTTAGATTTGAAAATTGCATCTGACGATCCCAACTTCCTTCGCTCTTTGTGTCGTGTGATTTGGGCACTTTTCTAGAGGATCCTAGGGGGGCAGGTCCCCCCCCCGGGTTATGCATAGCGTTCGGGGTAGTGCCCCGAATTTTATTTTTGGGTGTTTTTTTCTATTTTTAGCGGTTTTCTAAATTAATCCCGGATTAAGGGATTAGGGTTTTGCTAGCTACGAAATAACTAAAATATTGTGTATATTGTATGGTGAATGGTGAAATTAATACAATGAAGAGTTGAAAGGTGTGACACCAAGGAAGGCTGGTTTTCTCCCGGTTAAAGGTTTCCAACATAAATCTATGTGTACTATGTGTATGAAGCATTGATTAATTTATGTTTTGATTAAGAATCTGTATGCATTTCTTTACTTCATAGGTTTAAAAACTTACATGACACATGTCCCGTTCTAATGGGAACATAGGGTCTGTGAAAAGCATGAATCAAGGTGACACGTGGCACGTCGAACGTGGCTCCACATCACCCTGGGTGACGTAAGAATGCCATGGCACTTCGTACTGACAACCTTCCAAAGCCCCTTATATTTGACGGTCGAGATGTGTCCACATATATCCATAGATCTACGACCTCCATTACTTCGTAACTTCGACGTTCGAGGAATCCACTATGTAACACTCTTTGCTCTCATAGTGGTCAATGTCGATATGAACACGCTTTAGATCTAACGGTCATGGGAGATCCTGAAGCATCCCCAGATATACGGTTTGTGTCCGTTCGGGGTTATACCCGCTTAATACTCCTTTTCTCCTAGAGTAGGACTTCACCAAGGTGTTATGTGTGAATGCTTCCACTGTTGGATCAGACAGTTGGGAGGGGTTATGAATGGACTCCCCAGATCCACGGCTCACATTAATTCACAACTATGACATTCAGGGGTTTTGGTGTTATGACAACTTTTTTCTCCCGAAGTGGTCAACGCCAGGATGACCACGACGTAGATCCAACGGTTAGGGAATATCTTGAGAATCCTCAGATCTATGGCTCACATTACTTCGAGAGTTTGGTGAGGGGGTCAGGGTTTAACGATGGGACAGATCCCACAGTCACGATTAGGGAAACTGCCAGATGTCGATCAATCTCACTGGTAATCGAACAAACAAGTTGTATTCGACTGGTTTTGGAGGCTGTAAGTTCATAGTGTCCCATGACTTCAAACTCCCGGAGTTCTGAAGATAGAGTAGCTTTGCTCCTTTCAAACCTAGCGAAGGGTTCCCAGGTCTTGGTGATATGGATTCTCTAACAAGCCTCGAGGATGTATGCTCTACTCTTAAGAATTATTTGGTTAGGACCGTGGACATGAGCCCTTGGTCACACGAATGGATGGTTTGAAGGAGGGGCCCTCCCTCCACAGAGCTCGAGTTTAGTAATCTTGTTTTTTAGTTCTCTTCAAAACCAGAGAACTACACCCTCTCTTCTCTCTTCCGGAAGAATGGTCTCTCGACTCATCTTTTCTCTCCCTCCCCTCTGCCCATGAATCCCCTTCTTTTCTTTCCTTCCTCAACAATATTGTGTGGGTCTGATTCCCCAGTTTGTGGTTAGGTCAGGGAGTCTTCTAGATGGGTACTCCGCCCATCTCCTCATTAGCTCTTGAGGAGGACTTCCCAACTACCAACCTGACTGGTAACTTATTTCTGGGCCAGATGATTGTTCTGGGTCTAAGTAATTTAAATCCAGTAAGGTACTGGTCTATTGGAAGTCATCTCAACCATTGCTGGTTCCCCTCACCATCTCTCTCATAGCATCATGTTCTATCTTGGCAAACCCCCTCCTTAGCAGTTATGCAACACTATCCATTTTATTTAATAACAGAAAATGCATATATATCTACATTACCTTTTATAATAAAAAGGTTCATTAGTTCCAATGTCCACACAAATTCAGTTTGTCCATAGTCTATAGGTAAGTTATAGTTATATTTACAAGCTGAGAGAAACGTGGTTATTACACATGAAATCATTGGGCTATGATAATTTTTGAGCCAAAACACCTTAGATTTCCTCTTTGGTCCAAATTGATCAAAGACATTGATTATCAGCTAAATGTTTTGATTATTTGGGACCATTGATTATCAATTAAATGTTTTGATTATTTGGAACTAAAGTGGATACTTGGAGAATTCAAAATTACTATATTATATTTTTAATATTATAATATAATTTTAAAAATAATATATTAATATTAAATAACATTTTTATTTGAATATATATATATATATATATATATATATATATATATATATATATATATATATATATATATATATATTGATAATTTAATCAAAGTAGTTGAGATTGATTTAGTTTGAGATTCAAAATTACTATACTATATATATGGTTCACACACATCGATACTCGTACTCTCTATGTAAATGGAAAATCTCCTTGAAATCAAGGTGCCCCCATGGCTCTAGGTAAGGCCCTCATAGGAATTGAACCTTGCTCAAGGGTGAAAAACTCCTCACTTTCCACCCTTCCAATTTCTTTGGGAATATATATATATATATATATATATATATATGATGATGATGATGATGATGATGATGATGATGATATTGGTCTATCAGACCTTAAGAGGGTAAGAGATTACTTGCAATTATTTAGAATTTTGTTTATGTGCTCGAAAAACATTAAGAGAAGTTTTCCAAGATCACCATAGTTTTGTTGGGTTAAAAAGTTAGGAAGGTTGGAAGTGTGACAAATATTTTGAAATTGAGATCTAATCTGGGTATAGGTCGGACAATCTAAGAGAAAGCGTTTTTCATCTTCAACCTTATTAATGTGACAAAGGTGACACACTCTTTCATCCCATGGCATTTTAGGAATTGACCAATGCCCAGTTTCACTGTGGAGCTCGTGATAATTTGTTCTGATCTTAATAATGTTTATTTTTTTCTTTACACTTGTCAAAACGGAGAGATAATTTTGATCTTCTAGATTAGGGTTGATTACATCCTTATAATACCTTAATTTTATTTTTTCCTCTAACTCTTTATCACACCACATTTTCTTAAATTTTGATTTGATGATATTTTTAATAGTATTCTTATTCTACAAAATGGTGTCTTCCATGATTCCCCAATAGTTTAGCGAAGATTGGGCATCTTTATGCCATCCTCGCTTGAGTCGATGGTGGTTATGATTAGATTTTGAAGCAATTTTAGGAAGCCTATTGTCTTCCATGTTGTTTAACTTGTTCTTATACATTATGTATCTAGCCATAGCTCTGCTCTCAATGGGGGAGAGGTTTTCCTTTAAGAGGAGGATGGTATACGACATATTTCCTTTAATTTTGAGATTATAAGCTATACAATTATTTTGTATTTGCTCTATCTTTCTCCACGATTCATGAGAGATACTACATCCCCGTACTTCACATCCATAAAGAATTACATGTCTAACAAGAGTCCCAAAGAGGAGTTTCTTCTTATCCCAAATCCAAAGATCGATTGATTTACAATTGTTTTCAAGCCCATAATAAACTTTCCATCCCCCAATAATCCATTTCTCAATGCTATAATTCCAATTGAGCTTGTGGTGAATATGGATTCCAAGATATTTTTATGAAGTCACTTACTCCAAGTTGTTGTTGTCATATAAGAAGGTATCATAAGTGATCTTATTGAATTTAATGATCATGACCTTAGTCTTGTCAGTATTAATATTCATTATCCATATTAGAGCAAGAATCCTCCAGGATTGTTAGTTGGTTTTCAAGATCGTGGGGACTCCTTGTCATAAGAACGATATCATTGGCATAAAAAATAAGATTGATGACTATACCAGTGAAAGTACGGCCGATACAACATTGGCATAAAAAATAAGATTGATGACTATACCAGTGAAAGTACGACCGATACAACTTGCTGCTTCCAAGCAATCTTCTAACTTGTTAATGTATATGCCAAAAAGGGTAGGAGACAAGGGATAACCTTGTTTGACTAGAATATTGCACTTAATCTTTTTCCACCAACCCTTTATGTTTTTAAACTTGACAATAACATTTGAAATGACCATATATATTATATATATATTACAAGCCAATTTTTTTTTAAGAAAAAGTTGATTTTAAAATTGATTGTATATACCAGTTAAATAAAATAAAAACTAATAAATAACTGTCAAATTTAACCCATGTTAAACTAATACGTTAATACAAACTTTACCCTGTCAATCGTGAGACTGATATACATGGATTTTGAGATGTGATGGGGAATCGAGCGCATGACGTATCATGTCTCGCAAGATTGCTTTATGGATGTGGATGTACAGTGTTAGTACAATGTTATTCAGGATTTTCTGTTTCCAATTTCAAAGGTCGCAGAGTTGTTCAATGAGTATTAACGGTTCAAGGCTTCCCGTGTTCTTGCTTTTTTTTCTCTCTCTACATTTTTTAAAACCAAAGATATGCAGACTGCATACTCTTCATTTGTCTGGCTAAGTCCTAAAACCTTGAATCCAAATGCCTTTCACTTGGTTGGTCATGCTATTTATATTGTTTCTGGAATCAGAATTGTTTGTGTGAAATAAGGTTGTTTTATACATGTACAAATTTGCTTCTAAGTATTTGGTCTTGATCATTCAGAGTATGCAAAGTTCCTCATAATGCTATTTTAGAATTCTAGAAATAAACTGTATATATTATATTTTGAATTTTAAAACAGCATTTTATCATTGTTTAATGGCTGAAAAGTATTGAATAACTATATAGGTTATAGTGTATAAATGTAGTTATTGAAAATTATTTTGATTTTTTTTTTTATTAATTTTAGAATTTTTAATTTGAAAATATTAATTTTTATATTATATCAAAATTTATAATTTTTTAAATTTTATTATGTTAAGTTGCTAAATATAAAATCAAATTCAATGCTTATGATTTTTATAGTGGGTTTAATGGTTAAGAATATGTGTTTTCTCTTAAGAGGTTATAGGTTCAAATCCAAAGGGGGGTAGGGTATGGTATGTATACCTTTGTAGACTTTACTAGTCAAATCACTGGGCGGAGGGGGATCCCTTGTCCCACAAACAAGGGGGTCTCATACACCAACTTGGTGTTGTGGCTTGGTCGTAACCTTAAAAATAGATTATTATTATTATTATATCAACTATCAATTCACTCCAAATTCATTATAATGAAAGAGAAAACCACTTTGACAAATACCTTATCTAAGTTGAAAAATGAGTTACTGATAAAGTGTACTGAATAAATTATATATATATATATAAAATCTATCAATAATTTTATAAACATTTAAATATCTTCAT
>ML788479.1:39130-141828 GCA_009831015.1 Picea engelmannii
ATATATATATATATATATATATATATATATATATATATATATATATATATATATAAAATTAAAAACTCCCTGGAATCTGTCATGGCCAAGAAAATGCAAGATGTCGCAGGAGAAGAATATGGTTGATACCATAGTTTACATGAAGGTTGCCTGGAAGAAAAGTGTTTGGTATGCCTTGGTGTGTGAGTATGAGGTGTGAAAGAACCACACATGATAGTAAGAATTAGTTGTTTGGTAAATGATGATAGTAAGGGTAGTATGAGTTGCATCATTAATAGTCATCAATAATATCTTTAGTATAGTATAGTATTGATATGAAAATGCTAAAATTAATAGAAATTGAAAAGGATACAATATAAGTTTGGTTGATAAAATTTGAAAATACTAATTGATTTACCTAATATATGTCAATAATAATCTTTTTAATGCCCAAAGGGGTTGGATTCAATGGTGAAAAGAGAGGAGTTTTTCACTATTGGGAAAGGTTCAACTCCCGTGAGGGCCTAACCTGGAGCCATGGGGGCACCTTGAGGTATTGGTCGATCGAGATCAGGGTTTCTGCTGCTGCGGCTAGTGTTTGTATCTGTCTGATTCGACATGGGCTCTGAGGGGGGATCTTCCCCCCCTCCCTGTCCTCCTCCTAAGTTCGACACTTTTCACAGGATGATATTGACGCTAGGTAAGAAACCTTCTCACTCTCCCCAATCTAAATTTGTTAAGAAGCTAGACTCGATTCCGACTGTCCTGCTCTCGGGAGAAGCTCCTTAGTGCGTGGCGCTATCACTGGTTAAGTGCGCGCTCATTGGACATGTTATCACATAAACTTGTCAAAGCCTTAGGGGTTTTTGGTTTCTACCTAAGTCTATATTTTTGCCTGTCTATCCTCCTTTTACAGACCCAATCGTAAGGTTTTTTCCTTTCAGCTTATAGTTTTTCTTCTTTTTGCCTCTCTCAGAGGTGTTGGCCCTAAGCTTTTCTATTTTCTCTATGGTCGATCACTTCTATCTCTTTACCTCTGTCACTGATCCTTTTTCCTTCCTAAGCCCTCAGTCAGTCATCCAAGTATTCATTTATAGAGACTGCAACCATAAGCACAAGCGCAACACTTAGAGCGGTCTGATATGGACTCAAATCAAGCGAGTGAGAAAGATCATCTTTCAATGATGGAGATCCACCAGGAAGATCGGGTTGACGACCATCGGGCGATCAGGATCACTGAGTTACACAAAGTATAGCATCATACTGAGTTTTGAAAATCGTGAGGCCAATCCTAGCCGTTGATCCTGGGAAGGACACGTTGTGAAAGACTAGAATTTCATTAATTCACAGAATGGAGAAGTCAAAGGGTAGAGTCACGAGCACTCACAAAATGTGAGGTCACGAAATGATCTGGGTCATATATTTCAGAAGGACATGTGGTGCAGGATCCGCAGAGAAAGTCTTTTCGGGAAGGCTGAGGTGAGAAGTGCCGATGGTTCGAGGTCCTGAAATGTCAAAATGATCTGGGCCGTCCAATGCAAAGATATGCGTGTCACCCGATCCAAGTGATCACGATTTTGTGACTCAGATATTTGACCACGGAGCACAACGTGAGTTCGTGAAACACGAAATCATGACACACCTGGGATTTGGGCCCAAGATCACAACCCGCGGTCATATGTAAGTAGGGCCATAAAGTAAGGGAAAGTGCCTGTCGAGCAATGGGTGGCTGAGATTATTTAAGGAAATGATCTTGGCCATCAAATCTAAAGTAAATCCAACCGTCAATCTAGATGGGTCGTTTCGCGGGATCGAGCACTAGAATATTTGAAATGAAGGGGAGTGAAGACTCCCGAAATGCGAGATCCCGAAATTTCATATGGAATATGCGTAAGGTCATGGCCCGAGGTTGCATGGAGCGATGGATAAGTGTTGGGCCAAGGGATGAAAGCATTTGTCTTGGTCTTAGCAGAAGATCTACGTGATTTCAAGATGCCGAGATCAATTGGAAGGAGTCGTGGGCACCGCCTGGAAAATTCATGGGTGTTAGGGCTCGCCCTGATCCTGATAAAAGTAGTTAATGAAAATGGGGAAGGTGGTTGAAACCTCGTTTCACCACATAAATAGAAAGCATGGAAGAACTGGTCGTGGGAGCAGACTGTTAGCCCAAAGTTCCCCTATCAACGGATTCTCCTGCAAAGCCCATATTGATCTGACATCACGTCTGACAGAAGAAGATATAGACACAAAGATTTGAATGGTGGAAAATTGTTCTGAGTATAAATTCTCAGTTTTGATATTTTGTTATGGTCGATGGTGGAGCTAAGCTCCCGTATTGTAAAGTTTTAATGAAGCCTTTGGTTCTCTAGTTATGGGTTTCCATTTGAGACTTCTTGTTTAATGACAGTCAACTTTTGTATCATCTCTTTTGTTTATGATATTGAAGAATAAGGCATGGGTGATCCAGTTGAGTTGTTGTGACTGTATTGTAATGTATGTTTGATTGCAATATTGTTATGATGTTTTTCAGTTTCCTGAAGTATTGGGTTCAAGAAGATCTTGTATTTAGAGATTTTCCTCCTTAGGCTGCTAGAAGACCCGATGTCCATAGTAGACCTCTACATTTCCTCACCCGTTCTCCCCCCTACTCACCCTTTACTACAAATTACTGACTGAATTTAGATCAAGACCTCATCTACTTATGCACGCCATCCCAGTTTTTCCGAGCTAAAGCGCTATAATCCCAAGACTGCGTCCATTAGAAAAACCTTAAATTTATTCACCGGGACATAAAATTGATTGGTAATGGGATTACCTCTACCACAATCCAGAGGTGTCTTCTAGTGCTAACATTTTTGGCATCGTTGTCGGGGACGAATTGAAGATTTTCCCTGGGTAGAACGAGAACAAACTTCTGATTCTGAAGGTGCATTAGAAATGAGAACCTTTTGAAGATTGTGCTTGTACCTAGTGACTCCACTAAGGTGACTCCACTGAGGTGACTCCCCTATCTCAGCTCCACTATTTCAGTGTGGCTGCTTCTGGCTACATTTGGTATCCCTTGGGAGAACACAATGATCAAATTTGGTCTTTTATGGTGAACAAAGGCCAAACACACTCCTACTTCATATCATTCACCTGGAGACACCATGGTTAAAAGATCAACTGAGGACTCCACTAGTTTGAGATGAACAAAATCCTAGCTCATAGGTTTTCTCCTTTTAATTTCTCTGTTGTTCCTGGTTTTCCAAATGTTGTTCCTACTATGGATCAATGGGTTGATTGTTTGCCCATATTTAGAGAACACAGAGATGACAACCCTGCCGAGCATCTCCGTGAGTTTCATGAACTCATACATCATGAGGATGTATTAATGAAGATGTTCATGTTATCATTAGATGGGGATGCTCGTGAGTGGTCTCGATCCTTTCCCCCTCCTAGCATCTCCTCTCTGAGAGAGTTTCATGTAGCTTTCAATACTCAATGTCAAAAGTTTTATTCCTCCGAGATAATTCATCATAGATGTTTTGAGGAGTATAGAGATGGTGTTCAGGACATAGTTCATTCTTGCAAAAGCTGTGAGAATGGAGGATATACCTTGGAGGAGTTGATGGAGCTAGTAAAATATTTTTCTGCAAGAATAGAGGGATTGGAGGTAGATTTCTCCTGCTGCTCTTATGAAAAAAATGCAGAGGATATTCTGGTCGTTGAAATAGATGTTCTTGGCAGCCTTGCTTATGATGAATAAGTGATGTCAGATACTGACCAAGAACAAACAACGTTTGATGGATATCCCAATGAAGACGATGAAGAGCAGAGATTTTCCATGGTTCATGTTTATAGTGATTGTGAAACTGATCCTGGGGAGAGCCATGAAAGATAAAAGGAGGAGTCACATCTCTCGGCTATCTTGGCTCATAGTTTTTCCCCTTTCAATTTCTCAGCCATATCTGGTTATCCACATCCAGTGTTGGCTATAAACGAATGGGATGATTATCTTCCGAGATTCAGAGGAAGCAAGCATGACCATCCCGATGAGCACTTATTAAAATTTCATGTATGCATGCTTGAACATGGCTTCTTTCACAAGGATGTATGGATCAAGATGTTTAGTTTTTCTTTAGAATACGATTCTCTTGGATGATGTCTATCTCTCCCTGCTACTAGTATCCATTCTTTGAAGGATTTTCACGATGCTTTTAATTCGTATTACGGGGAGATTTACCCGAATCATCTTATTTTTGATGACTTTTGTAAGAGGTTTTCACTCCACATCCTATAGACGATAGAGTGTTCCTCGTGTGATGAGTCCGGTGAATATCTGATTGAGAGAGACAACAAGGATGAAAGTGAGTATTTTGCAAATACAGATGAAAAGTTTTCTATCTTTATTTCCCAAGAAGAAGTCCTTCCAGATATGATTGATGATAGCGTTGATGTTGGCATAACTATGGATGCATTATTTTCCACCCCTAGCACACCTATTTTCTCAAATTTAAAATAAGAAATGGTTGAAGAAAAGAATCAAGATATTTCTCTTTTCTCCTTACAAGATAAAAGAGTTCTATGCTCACCTACCCCTGAAAAGTATTTAGGAGTAGAAAGCATAGGCTACCAATATTCTTATGAAAGTGAAAGATCCTACCCAGAGCAACATGATAGAGAGAAAGATCCATCCATGGATATACATGAAGAGACTTCTTGCTCTTAGCTAGCAGATGTTATCGGAGTAGACAAAGGAGAAATGGAGGAGATAAAGGTGTAGTTTATCTCCTGTCTTGAACCTGCAAATGATAAATTATCACCTGGGATCAACCGACCCGCATCAGTCCTCTACCCACCTGTACACTCTAAGAAAATTGAACGATGGGTGAGCAACAAGGAAGTGAAGGAGGTGATTTCTTACCAGTTGATCTTTTCTGATTATAAATTTTGTGACCCCATGGGGTTGTATATGGAGCTGTGTTTTCCAAAAGCACTGGAGCCTACAAGGTTATTCATATTATCATCACTTAGGGGTATGGTTGGTGTTCCAAATCATGTTCTCATTTTGCTGTCATACTTCCCTTACCTTTTTTGGATCATTTGCAGTGAAGAGAAGAATTATATTACCGAGCAATCTGGGTGGATATGGTGGAAGTTTTCTTTCACCTAGCATTTTGTAAAAATTAGTTAGCCTAGGATTGTACATAAATAATCTCTTTCTGGAGGCCATGCATTTGTTTTCTTTTTTAAGTAAAGCAGTGTACCTATTTCCCTGTTTTCTTCTGTGAAAGTTTTGAGCTAGACTACATATCCCAACAGCTAAGGCACTGGAACTACTGGTTCTTGGTAGCTTGTAGGGAGCATGCCATCCCCTGTGGAGCCAAATGTTATCACATAAACTTGTGAAATACTTAGGGGTTTGTGTTTTCTACCTAAGTCTGTATTTTTTCCTGTCTATCCTCCTTTTACAGACCCAATCGTAAGGTTTTTTCCTTTCGGCTTATAGTTTTTCTTCTTTTTGCCTGTCTCAGAGGTGTAGGCCCTAAGCCTTTCTGTTTTCTCTATGGTCGATCAATTCTCTCTCTTTACCCCTGTCACTGATCCTTTTTCCTTCCTGAGCCCTCAGTAAGTCATCCAAGTATTCATTTATAGAGACCGCAACCATAAGTAGAAGAAAAACACCTAGAGTAGTTTGATATGGACTCAATTCAAGCGAGCGAGCAAGATCAACTTTCAATGACGAAGATCCACCAAGCAGACCGGGTCGATGACCATTGGGTGATCGAGATCATTGATTTACATGAAGTATAGCGTCAGACAGAGTTCTGAAAATCGTGAGGCCAATCCTAGTCGTTGATCCTGGGAAGGACACGTTGCAAAAGAATAGCATTTCGTTGACCCGTAGAATGGAGAAGTCAAAGGGAAGAGTCACGAGCACTTGTGAAACACAAGGTTGCAAAATTATCTAGGCCATCTATTTCAGAAGGACACGTGGTGTAGGATCCGCAGAGAAAGTCTTTTTGGGAAGGCTGAGGTGAGAAGTGTCGATGATTTGAGGTCTCGAAATGTCGAAATGATCTGAGCCATCCAATGCAAAGAGACGCGTGTCACCTGATCCAAGCAATCGCGATTTCACGACTCAGATATTTGAGCATGGAACACAACGTGAGTTTGTGAAACGCGAAATCGTGACGTGCCTAGGAATTGGGCCCACAATCACAACCTGCGGTCATATGTAAGCAGGGCCATAAATAAAGGGAAAGTTCATGTTGACCAACGAGCGACTGAGATTGTTTAAGGAAATGATTGTGGCCATCAAATCCAAAGTAAATCCGATCGTCGATCTAGATGGGTTGTTTGCAGGATCAAACATTGAAATATTTGAAATCAAGGGGAGTGAAGACTCCCGAAATGCGAGATCCCTAAATTTCATATGGAATATGCGTAAAGTCGTGGCCTAAGGTCATGTGGAGCGATGGATAGGAGCTGCGCCAAGGGATGAAAGCGCCCGTCTTGGTCTCAGTAGAAGATCTACGTGATTTCAAGATGCTGAGATGAATTGGAAGGAGTTGTGGGTGCCGTTTGGAAGATTCATGGGTGTCAAGCCTCGCCCTGATCCTGATAAAAGTAGTTAATGAAAATGAGGAAGGTTGTTGAAACCTCGTTTCACCACATAAATGGAAAGCATGGAAGAACTGGTCGTGGGAGCATACTGTTAGCCCAAATTTTCCCTGTCAGTGGATTCTCCTGCAAAGCCCATACTCATCTGAGATCATGTATGACAGAAGAAGATACAGACATAAAGCTTTGAATGTAATAGCCAGGTCACATCTCTCATGGTGATGAATTGTTCTGAGTATAAATACTCAGTTTTGATATTTTGTTATGGTCGATAGTGGAGCTAAGATCCCATATTGTAAAGTTTTAATGAAGCCTCTGGTTCTCTGGTTATGGGTTGGCATTTGAGACTTCTTGTTTAATGACAATCAACTTTCCTATCATCTCTTTTTCTTCTGATATTGAATGCTCGAGCATGGGTGATCCAATCGATTTGTTGTGATTGTATTGTAATGTATGTTTGATTGCAATATTGTTATGACGTTTTCAGTTTCCTGAAGTTTTGGGTTCAAGAAGATCTTGTATTCAGAGATTTTCCTCCTTAGGCTGCTAGAAGACCCAATGTCCATAGTAGACCTCTACATTTCCTCATCCATTCTCCCCCCTACTCACCCTTTACTACAACTTACTGACTGAATTTAGATCAAGACCTGATCTTCTTATGCATGCCAACCCATTTTTTCTGAGTTGAAGTGCTATAATCTTGAGACTGCGTCCATTAGACCACCCTTAAACTTATTAATTGTGACATAAAACTGATGGGTACTGGGCTTACCTCTGCCACAATCCAGAGGTGACTTCTAGTGCTAACAGGACAATTCATAGGACTATGGTCCTCGCCTAGATCTATGTCGATCTGGGTGGAAAAAAATTGGAAACCTCTGAGCAAGGACGACCTAGGGATCTTTAACACTGGTAAAGGTTTGTTTGTATTTCAATTTGAATCAAAGGTTGATAGGGACCTGATATTTCACAATGGTCCCTATTTCATGGTTCCTAGATCCCTTTACCTAAATAGTTGGAACCCTGATTTTGATTTGTCTAATGATATTCCTTCGACTGTTCCTATGTGGGTTTGTCTCCCCCAACTCCCAATACATTGTTGGAATGATGAATCACTGATTGAGGTTGGGAAAATGCTTGGAATATACATAGATCAGACAGATATGAAAGATCAATACTAATTCACCCATATCTGTGTTGAATTAAATCTTGAGGTTAGGCTCCCTGAAGCAATTTTGCTTAATATCGATGAATGGGAACATGTCTAGCAACTGGACTTTGAGAAAATTCCTTTTAAATGCTGAAAATTCTAAGAATATGGCCACTTCTCCAAAAATTATTCTCATTCCGATCAGATCACTCAAGATAAAAAATCTTCTGAAGAAGGGAATTCTTAGTGGACGACTGTTCAAATAAAAAGTGGCCCTCGAATTCCCAAGAATCCCCAACAATACAAGACGTCGATTCCTGTGAATATAGTGGAGCCCCCTCCAATCCAAAACTCTCCCCTACTCTCCTCCAATTCTTTCCATGCTCTTACTAATTCCTCAACCTGTCTCCCCCCTGACCTTCCCCCCCACTCCTCAGTTCACCTTCCCCCAGATTCACAATTCATGGCTGTAGAATAGCCCCCCCAAGCCATTCCCCTTGTCTCTTCAACCTCGAAAGATTGCTATTCTGATCTAGGTGAAGAAGCCTCAGATGTCGAGGTGGAATCTTGTAAGGGAAGAAAGACTGACATGGAGCGTCGAGAAAAAGAGGCGGAGCATGAAAAGTTCACAGGATCACAACCCACTATTGATAAAATCTTATGAATATCTAGAAGAAATGCCAGAAATAATGGAAAATCAAATATTTCAGACCCTAAGCAGGGTGGTCCCCTTCCATCCAAAATTAAATAATGAAGGTCATCTACTTTAATTACAGAGGTCTGAGTCATCAAATAAAAGAAGAAGATCTAAAAGATCTAATCTGAGAAGAAAAACCAGTGATTCTACTTCTCCAGGAGATGAAAAAAGAGGAATTCGAGATCCTGGAACGACTTCCTCAACTTTGGAAATGGAGCAAAGGAGTTGCGCTAAGCTCCTGGGGCGCCTTTTGGGGAATATAAACTTTCTGGTATTTAAGAAAGTTTTATCTAGTCAATTGTGAAAAACAAGATCATTGGATCTCTTCCACCCTGATTCATCTTCAATCTCATCAGCAGTTCAAAATCATTAAGGTGTATATGCCAAACTCTTATTTGGAAAATAAACCCTGTTGGGTCTCCCTGCTCACCTCGCATGTGGAAGATCCTCCTCAAAATATTAATTTCGAATGCGATTTTAGTCTTGTCATGGAAAGAAAAGAAAATAAAGGGTGGTCACATGTCTGTGATCCATTAAGAGAATATGCAGAGGACCTTGTTCTCAATTGGTACTTGGTGGATACAAAGCCCAAAAATAGCCTCTTCACTTGTAACAACAAAAGAATTGGGCAAGGACATGTGGCTGCAAGACTTGACATATTTTGGATCCAAAGATCCTTACTCCTCTCAGGTATGCTGATATCCTCCCAAACACTCACTTCCTTTGTCTTCGATCACAGGCTAATTTCTCTCTTATTAGACAAATCCCAGAACTTGGGCCGCATCCCCTTTCGATTTCACCCTTCCTGGTTGGCCAAGGATGGCTTCCTAGACTGGGTTAATGTAACATGGAATGATGATGTGAGGGGATCGCATTTTTTCATTTGGGAAGAAAAAATCCGTAGAGTTAAGCGGTCCCTAAAAGATTGGGTTAAGGATGACCCAATCCCCATTGTGGAAATTCACAAACAAAAACAATCCCAACTTGAAGCTTTCTAAAAATCTCTGGAGTCCAAATATGTTTTAGACTAGGACTTGAACATGGAAAAACTCTCCAATTTGAAGTACATCAAGCCCACAGACAGGAATAGGTCTATTGGAGAATAAAATCAAGGCATTTATGGCTCAAGGAGGGGGACATAAACACTTCTTTCTTTTACAAGCAAGCGCAATGGCGCCAAATTAGAATTGCTGTTATGGAACTTCAACTCACGGATGCTAGGAAAAATTCAGATTTCTCTGAGATAAAACGAGTTGCACGTGATCATTTTAAGTTTCTTTAACATGAAGAATCAGAAGATAGATCTCCTAATCAAGATGACCTTCTTCGTTACATTCCTCATTTAGTATCCCCTCAAGATAATGTAGAGCTCACCCGAGACATCAGGGAGGAATAAGTTAAAGGAATAATTTGGAAAATGGAAGCAGTTAAAGCCTCGGGCCCAGATGGATTCACGGTTTATTTTTATAAGTCCTGTTGGAGCATCATTAAAAGATATTTACTCAAAATGATTTTGTATGCTATGAAAAAATCGAAGTTGGGGGGTGTAATTAATTCTTCCTTTCTTTCCCTCATCCCCAAGGAATCTAGACCCACTTCATTCTCTAGGTACAAACCAATATCTCTCTACAATGTTTCCTATAAAAGTTTCTCAAAAGTTCTATCTGAAAGACTCAAGGCCATTATTCCACGCCTAATCTCAAAGAAATAGAATGGTTTTGTCCCTAGTCAGAAAGATTTTGATAACATCATTCTAGTTCCAGAAGTTATTTATTCAAGTAGAAGGAGAAAGGAGAGTGGGATGATAGTCCAACTTGACATCACTAATGCGTTGATCGGGTTAATCACTCCATGCTTCTTAGAAATATGAAAAAATTTGGTTTTTCCCCTTATTTCATTCATTGGATCAAATCCTGCATTGCGTCTCCTTGAATCACCCCTCTAGTTAATGGTCGTGTTGCGGGTTTCTTCCCTCTCTCACGGGTTTTGAGGCAAGGTCGTTCTCTTTTTCCATTGCTTTACATCATGGTTGTTGATTCCCTCAGCCATGCTTTGGACGATGCCAGGATGAAATTCTTGGATTAAATATTGCACGAGGAACTAAACCTCTCACTCAATATCAATTCGTGGATGAAACCTTGTTCCTTGGAGGGGATGCATCTCTCATGGCTTCCCGTTTCAATGAGATCCTTCACCTCTTTTTCATTGCTTCAGATAGCATGGTTAACAAGAAAACGTGAAAAGTTTTTGGATGGAATGTTAGCAACCACACTCTTTCAGATATAGCAAGGGAATTGGGATTTTCCTCTCAATTGAATTGGGACTATTTCAAATATATTGGGGTGCCTATAGACAAAAACTCCCACTCCAAAGAATCTTGGGTGGGTATTGTTGACAAATTTCGTCGCAGAATCAACCAATGGGGAGCCTCGTGGTTGAACCAGATTGAGTTCCTAGTTCTTATTAAGTTTATCCTCTCCTATATCCCAATATAGTTCAGTTTGATCATGCTTTCTCCTGCATCTGTCCAAGACGAGATCAGTAGGACCATTAGAGCCTTTCTTTGGAAGGGAGGCCAAAATAACGAACATAGGATCCCGCTAGTTAGTTGGAATGTGGTTAAAAAAAGTAAGAAGGAAGGAGGGATCCAAATCAAAGACCCTAGTCTCATGAATAACACTCTTGGAGAAAAAATCCTAAGGAATATTGTATCTGCAAACATAGAATGGACCCAAATGGTTCTCCTCTGCAAATACCTCAAGGTTAGGCATTTAATATCCTTGGGTAAACCTTCAAGATTTTCTTCAAGAACCCAAATATGGAAACTTTGTGTTAAAGCTTGGCCCCTGTTTCATGAAAACCTCCACTAGATCCCTGGAAATGGTAACATGATTAAACTATGCTCTGATGGTATCCTTGGAGACAAGCCTCTAGCCAACAAATATGATCTCAAAGATTTATGTGAGTGGATGAAGATCTGGGGTATAGATAAATTGGCCGATATCTTTCATTGGAATCAGGATGGAACATGGTGTGATTGGGATTTACCTTCTTTCCGTGATCACCTTCATCCCTATCTTCCAACCTTACTCTCCTTCCTCAAAGGGAAAACCCCCATCCATAAGGATAAGCCAGATTCAAGAGGTTTGGGGAATAAAAAAGGCTCCTACTCTGTTAATCAAGGTTAGAGTCTCAATTTGAATCAACAGATGATACAATCATCCTATAGTATCTGAAAGAATGTATGACCTAACAATTCCCCCCTTAAAGTCAATTTTTTCTGCTAAGAAGAATAGTGAAAGTACCAAGCACCTTCTCCTAGATTGTGAGTTTGTCAAATAAGTCTGGCATCTTTCCCTCCTCTCGCTTTCTCTTAATGTTGTTCTTCTTGATTTGTTGGGGGGATTTTTTTGTAATTGGGAGAAAGCCTATCCATCCCCCTTTCCTCGCCACTTCATCATTGGCTGGATCTGGTCTGATCTTCCTAAATTCATTCTTTGGAAAATTTGGTTAGCCTGCAACCTCCTCATCTTCCAGAACATCGATAGCTCTCCCTCACAAGTCAAAAAATGTGCTCTCTCCACCAATCCTCCTCGTTATCTATCTTCTTCAAATATATCTCCTCAAGAAGAAAAATGGCTTGCCGATCTGAACCTCTCTCTTGCCCCCTTTCCCTCTCCTCATTCAATTGTTTGACATCATTGGGAAATTTGTCTTGATCCACTATAGTTTTCAAGTTGGCAGAAAGAGTCCATGCATAATTGTCTATTTTTTGATGGAGCTGCTAAAGCAATTTCTGGGGCGACAGGTGAGAGGGGATCATTTTTTTTTATCCTGGAGGAAATACAAAGGCAAAATTCGTTTGGGTACTTGGTACAAATTCAAACAACATGGAAGAGGCCCTTGCTTGTTTTCAGGGTATTAAGCTCCTTCTTTCTCTAAATATAAAGGAGGTGGAAATTTTAGGCGATTCTTGGATCCTCATTTGATCCCTTAACTCCTCCAAGGCTCCCCATTCCTGCACTATGGCTAGGATGATATTAAGAATAAAAGGTTTACTATCCCAATTTTCTTCTTATAAATTTTATCGCATCCTCCAGACTCACAAATCGAAGGTAGAAAAACTTGCAAATGCGGGCTCGACCCTCCCTTTGGGATCTTGCCTTCTCAATGATTCAATTTCTAGTTTTATCCCCATCCCCTAGTCATGTTCGAGCTCGCGCGTTGCTCCCCATGGATCGAATCTATATGAATTATATGGTGGAAAACACGTGGATGACCACGTGGTGGTTCTCATCTTATCTTTGGTCTTTAAATGGATTTGGTTCTAGTGGGTCTGCTCGTGCTCCTCCATCTATATATATCTCAGTTTGTCTATTTAGCCATCTTCTAGTGATGTTAGTATGTATCTGGGTTCAGTTTAATAGTACCCTTTATGTAATTTTTCTACTATATGTTGGGTTTTGTCACTACCATCTTTAGACCTTCCATGAAAGGCTGATGTATCTTTTTCCGAGGTATCTCCCTTGTTTTAATACAAAATATCCAACGATTATTGTGAAAAAAAAATAGTAATCTTTTTAATAAAAATATTATAGTATTTAATTGTCAAATGTACCAAACATAAATGGTAACTAGGTCTCAAAGTACAAAATTCACATGGTGGAAATGACAAATAAAGGTAGTCATTATCCCTCTCCACCCTTGTCATTGTCAAAGGCATCTCCAAAAGTGATATTCTACCTCTTTGTGATTGAGGAACCTCAATCTTGGCAATATTGAACACCATTGCACATTTTTGGAGATTATAATCAAAACAAAATTTCTAAGTTATCCAAAATTTCAAATATCAACAAACTTACAAAATAAAATTACAATTCAATATAACAAAAACTCACCACAAATATAACAATTCTTGCATGCCTTGCCAAAATTATAAATTCAATAGTGATTGATGCAACAAGTGCAATATTGGTAGGAGTTGTCATGGAAGAGGCAATAATACATCTAGGTATATAGGACTAGAAGGGCCAACCAATAGTCTCTGAAAGCATTGGGGATGACAAATGATGGAGTCTAGTTGGGACATACAAACAATAGGCCTTCAACCAATTAGAGGCATAAAATCACCATTGTAAGAATCATAGACATGTTAATGGATGAATTTAACTTATTAAATACATGGGTAATGTTGATAGCAATTCCAATAAACAACAATTCCAAAAGATGGTGAAGCTGGAAATATCTAAGTTGGTAGTGCGAGTTGGACAAGCCATAAACAACACTTTCCATAAACTGCAAACAACATGATTTGACCTGGTGAAAGTACTACAATATAATGAAAATATGTTAGAGACCTAACCTACCTAACCCCTCAAGTGGGTAGAATAATATATTTCCATGTAATAAAGGTCAATATTAATAAGGCCTAGCAATAAGGAGGAATAAGTCAAATGTAAGAAGACCTAATAGAAGCTTCCGCTTCTAGAAGGATCTTCCTCTAGATTGTTCTTTTGTATAGATAGATTTAGTATGAATAAGAGTAGAGGGTATGATAAGTTTTGTCTTGAAGAATTATTGTAATAGAGCTCTTCTTTGCTAGAGGTTTCTACCTTGAAGAGGCAAGTGAACCTTGTTTCCTATCAATAAAGGTATAATTTTGGTGTTGTGGTTCCATATAATTTTTTGTTCCGTTGTTATCTCTGTAGTATTTTTTTATTGTATTTCTATCTCGATGTTATTTTCTGCATTATATCTCTTTTCTACTAATATAATAAACCCGATACCTTACAAGTGGTATCAGAGCACTTTCCTCGATAGAAAATTGTGGGTTAATTTTTTTCAGGGTAGAGACGTATTTTGGCATCTTAAAGCTACAAAGATTTGTCGTTATGTGCATAAAGAAAATGGACATGGTTGGGGAGTAATACATGCAGGAAATACAAGTGGTACTCAAGCACACATATTTTGGCCACCCTTGCAACTCCTGTTGGTATCCCTTCAAGTGGTAGTGCATCAGACAACACCTGTATACAGATCGAACTAGATCTCTTGAATCCCTCTCTAGATAAACTAATTTACCTCCTAAATGTTATAGTGCCACCGAGAACAACACTAAGGAAGGTACTCTCTAGTACATGGGTAGTTGGGTAGTATGACTAAGGGAACAATCTAACCTCCTTAGTTGGTTCCCTGAGATATTGGGCCAAGTACTATTATTGGACCCCACACATATATCAGAGAGCTATAGCACAAGGAAAACCCTTGTCTGTAGAGACCATGAATACCTTACCCCTTGGGACATAAACAAAAACAGAATATATAAGATCTATTGCCTTGCAACTATGCCTTCTACATTTTGGTTGTGAAATTACTACACATTTCTTCCTGTTAAGCATTTGGGCATTTTGTCACTGCAGTATTATTCAGGCCAGAGTATAAATTCGTAGGAGTAAAAAAAAAGTATAGTGGTCCTGCCGACACACTTATTTGGGACCCACCCCATTGGATTCCCCTTTTCTCCCTGATTGCATTCGTCCCTTTCATTTTTAATTCTTTTTTTTTAGTGGACCCGACCCCTTCCCAACTTCCCTATTTTGTTGCTTATTCCATTATATTTCCCTTCTTTCCTTGATCATCATGGTACCTATCACTTATAAGTCCTTTTCTGTTGTCCCGCCCACCATTTTCCCTTACCCACACTCCCCCTCTCCAAATGACCACCACTCACAACCAAGACCTGTAAGCTTCCATCAATCAAGCCTAGGAATCCATCCAACATGTGACATCTGAGATTGGCTCTACCAATTTTTGCCTTGCATAATTTGAGACCCAAGGCCACCACCAATTTGACACCATGGATTCCAAATTCATGAACCAATTTAACACCCTCCAGTCTTTTGTCAACCAATTGTTGAACCCCACTTCGGGTCCTTCCTCCTCGGACCAACCAGATGTTGTTGATTCCTCTCATTCTCTACATTTTCAATCCAACTCCTTTCATCATGACCCCCATCTTCCTCGCGTCGAGGTCAATAGATTTGATGGCTCCAATCCCACGAGTTGGGTCACTAAAATGGAGAATTATTTTGCTTTGCATGGTATTACTGATGAGTTGGCCAAACTTCGCTATGATGTCCTCTATCTAGATCCTAAATGATTGCAATGGTGACAATGGTGTAAAAATTTATGTTAGGGGTATATTGCATGGAACCAGTTTGATTTATGACCGCTTTGACATTGATACCCACTATCTTGGTCGTTTAACCAAGTTGAAACAATCAGGCACAATGGAATACTTCATAACTGCTTTTGAGAATTTGTCCTTTCAAACTGAGGGCATGTCAGATGTGTTCTTTTGTGAATTCTTTATCAGTGTCCTAAAGGATGAAATCCGATCCCAGGTTCTCATGGTCCTCCCTTAGACTTGGTTGGAAGCTAATAAATGTGCTAAAGAGGCCCAACAAGTTGTTTTTTCCTAGAACAAAAAACCCTCTTTTGTTCCTCGCCCACTACCCACTAATCCTAACCTCCCTTACACTCCCCTCAAGGTACATAAATTAATTAGGTCTGAAATGGCTGAACACCAACTGAAGGGTCTTTTCTATAATTGTGACAAAAAATATTTTCTGGGGCACAAGTGTAAGGAACAATTTTTTTTTATGGCCATTTCCAAATATGTTCCTAAAGAAGATGTGACAATTCCCCTTTTTGAAGATCCCTCCCTTCCCAATGCTACCCAAGAGCCCACTGAACTGCTTGAATTTGACCCACTCATTTCCTTGCATGCCCTGACTAGATTCTTTGCTCCACAAACCCTCAATATCATTGGCTATATTAAGCATAGGAAGGTCATCATCCTTGTTGACAGTGCTAGTACCCACAATTTTATTCATCGTCGCATTGCCCAGGAAACAAATAGTTATATTTGTGTTGTCAATAATTTTCAAATCATGATAGCCAATGGTGGGTCCATGAAATGTGGTGGGTGTTATGAAAATGTACGTCTTCAAATTGGACATTACCACCTGAAATCTCATATGTTTTCCATTGAAATGGACTGTTGTGACATTGTGCTAGGTGATGAATGGTTACGCACTTTGGGTCCCAGTCTTATGGATTTTAGGGAATTAACCATGCACTTCCAACAATAGGGACAAAGGTATCAATTCCAAGGTCTCACAGTTGGTTCTCCTGAGATCATCAGTTCCCATCGCATGGAAAATATCCTCAATAAATGCTAGTCCAGTATTATTGCTAAACTCCATTCTATTCAAGCGATTGAGACACCCTTTGTGCATCCTGTCCTCCAAGCTATCCTCTCCAAACATCAAGCTGTTTTTTCCACTCCTAAGGGATTTCTACCTTCTCATGGTGTTCATGATCATTGCATCCCCCTTCTTCCTGGCAGTCTTCCTCCCAATGTTCTCCCTTATCATCATCCCTTTGCCAAAAATAATGAAATTGAGAAAATAGTGCAGGAATTGCTCCAAGTGGGTGTTATCCACCCCAATACTAGCCATTATTCTTCTCTTGTGGTCATGGTACTTGATAAATAAGGTACTTCGTGCATGTTTCCTTACTTTTGTGTCCTCAATAAACTCACCATCAAGGAAAAGTTTCCCATTCCTGTCATTGATGATCTCTTGGATGAGATGAGTGGTGCTCAATACTTCACTAAACTTGATCTACATTCTATCTACCACCAGATACGTATGCAAGAAGCTAACATCCCCAAGATCACCTTTTGAACTCATGAGGGTCACTATGAGTTCTTGGTCATGCCCTTTGGCCTGTGTAATGCCCCCTCCACCTTCCAAAGCCTCATGAATCATGTCTTCTGTACTTTTCTCCGTCATTTTGTCTTAGTTTTCTTTGATGATATTCTCATCTACAGTAAAACTTGGCAATCCCATCTTTCCCATGTGGATCAAGTTCTCCATCTACTCTCTCAGCACCAACTTTTCCTCAAACACTCTAAATGTTCCTTTGGTGCCTCATAAGTCGATTAATTGAGTCATATTGTTGGCAAGGCTAGTGTCCAGGTGGATCCTAAGAAGATTGAAGCAATGAAGGATTGGCCTCGCCCCAATACTATCAAAATATTTTGTGGTTTTCTGGATTTAATAGGATATTATCACAAGTTTGTTCAAAATTTTGGAAATATTGTGACACCTCTCACTACTCTCCTTAAAAATAATTCTTTCACTTGGACTCCCGCAGCTGATCAGGTCTTTCAAGCCTTGAAGGCAGCTATGTGTACTACTTCGGTCTTGGCCCTTCCTAATTTCACAAAGACCTTTGTCCTGGAATGTGATGCCTTCATGAGAGGAATTGGAGCAGTCCTTATGCAATAGGGAAAACCTTTGGCCTTTACCAACAAGAAATTGTTAGAACACCATTTGGGCCAATCAATATATGAAAAGAAAATGTTGTCTATTCTGCATGCAGTGGATCTCTGATGCTCTTATCTCTTGGGGAAACACTTCCAAATTAATACAAATCATCAAAGCCTCAAGTATTTTCTGGAGCAACAACCTTCCTCCCTAGAGAAAAAAAATGGGTAACTAATCTCTTTGGATATGATTATGATATCATTTACACGAAAGGAAAAGAAAATGTGGTTGCTGACTCTCTTTCTTGAAAATATGAAGATGAAGGGTCCCTTTTCTCTCTCTCCATTGTACCATATTGGCTCCAAGTTGTTCACTAGGAATGGCTACAAGATCTTAAAATTTCGCATTTGATCCAACAATTGCAAGCCAATTCTCCAGTTTCCCCAGGGTACTCTTGGCATAATGATGAGCTTCTCTATAAAGGTCATTTGTATTTAAGTAAATGGTCACAAATTAAATCCACAGTGTTTTCTGAGCTTCATGCTACACCCATAGCTGGGCACTCAGGGTTTACTAAAACCTATAACTAGGTCAAACGTTCTTTTTTCCGGGTTGGTATGAAAAAGGACATTCGCACTTTTGTGGAAAAATGTGATGTTTGTCAATGCAACATGAGAGAAGCAATCAAATCTCTTGGCACACTCCAACTGCTTCTGATTCCACCCACTATTTAGAGGGACATCTCTATGGATTTTATTGTGGGATTACCTAAATAAGGAAATACATCAGTCATCATGGTGGTCGTTGATTGTATTTCCAAGTATGCTCATTTCTGTGCTCTTCAACACCCATTTACTGCATCCACTGTGGCTCAACTTTTCATGGATCATGTCTTCAAGATTCATGGCATACCTCATTCTATTGTTTCTGATCGAGATCCCACTTTCACCATCAATTTTTGGCAAGAAATTTTCAGGATACAGGGCACCCAATTGCATCTCATCACCGCTTATCATCCCCAGACTAATGGTCAAACTGAATTTGTCAACAAGTGTTTGGAGAATTCTTTGAGGTGTTTTTGATCTGAAAGGAAAAATCAATGGGCTCAATGGTTACCATTAGTTGAATGGTGGTACAACACTTCTTACCATACAACTACTTGCATGACTCCTTTTGAAGCAGTATATGGACAAAATCCACCGTCCATTCTCTCCTATATTCCAGGTGTCTCAAAGGTCTAGGTGGTTGAATAAAATATTATAGTTCATGAGGCTATTCTTCGTACCCTCAAAGAGAATTTGGTCATGGATTAGAATTGCATGAAACAACAATTTGGTCGCTCAGAATGTCAATTTGCTAAAGGATATCGGGTATTTCTTTGACTGCAACCTTATAACAAAACTTCACTGAAGCCTGAACATTTTCATAAACTAGAAACCAAATTTTATGGTCCTTATATAGTTCTCAAGTGCATGGGACAGGTGGCCTATCAGTTAGTTGTGCCCAGTCCTTCTAAGATCCATCCTGTTTTTCATGTCTCTTGCTTAAAGAAGGTGATTGGAACTAAGTTCCAAACTCAAACCATCCTTCTCGAGTTGGATGAAGAAGGATCCATCTGGTTGAAACCACAATCATTTTTGGACCATCATGAGCGTTGTATTCATTAGCACACCATCAAGGAAGTGTCAGTCCAATGGAAAGATACAACTCCAACAGATGCCACCTGGGAGCCAACTACCATTGTGCAACAATTTATTCATCTCAAGCCTTGAGGACAAGGATGATTTTAAGGGGGAGGACATGTTAGGGACCTAACCTTCCTAACCCCTCAAGTGGGTAGAATAATATATTTCCATGCAATAAAGGTCAATATTAATAAGGCCTAGCAATAAGGAGGATTAGATAAAATGTAATAAGACCTAATAGAATCTTCTGCTTCTATAATGATCTTCCTCTAGATTGTTCTTTTGGATAGATAGATTTAGTATAAATAGGAGTAGAGGGTATGGGAATTTTTGTATTGAAGAATGATTGTAATAGAGCTCTTCTTTGCTGGAGGTTGCCCCCTCGAAGAGGCAAGTGAACCTTGTTTCCTATCAATAAAAGTATAATTCTAGTGTTGTGGTTCCATACATTTGTTGTTCCGTTGTTATCTCTGCAGTATTTATGTATTCTATTGTTATCTCGGTGTTATTTTCTGCATTATTTCTCTTTTCTGCTAATATAATAGACCTGGTACCTTAAAAAATACTTCCTCAACTTAAAAAATCACTACTTGAATGTACTACCTCATTGTGTGCCATGGTAGTAGGAGATATAACATAAAAGGGGATAGGTACAATCCCTACCCTATACTACAAAATTGAAATATAAAAATAAATAAACTATATACAAGTACACAGAAAAATATGGGACATAAAAATATGACTATTGTGCCTAATTCAAATGTGGTATGCTTGGAAAAGTTGTCATTCCAAATGGTGTAGTATATGTTGTTTGAGGTGGTTTATGGAATGCCCCTACCATAGGTTGCATGTTTGTGTAATAGGTTTTAATTTAGTAAAAATAAATTAAAATGATTTTTTTTTTTTTTTTTTGCATTTGTAAAACAAATTAAATTGAAAAAATACCCGACTATAAGTAGATCCAACAAAAAATGGAATTCCTAAGGGTACAGTGACTATCCCAGATGAAAAATAGGATCTCTTGACCCTAGGTGGAGATGACAATTTGAAGTCTCCTATCAATAGTTGTAGAAACATTTATTGATGTAATTAGAAGAAGATACAAAAAAAATGAAAAGAAACATGAAAAACTAGGTTACTGTTTAGGTGCATATAGACAATGATCTAGTTTCATTGTAAATCCATCAATGTACAATTGACTGCACTAACATTAAATGTTGATACTACTATTCATTGTTAAGGTAGAGAACCATGTTGAGCCTAAAGTACATTTTGGCATGGTCTAAAACACATTTCTTCATTGTTGAGAGGGTTTTAGGAACTATTTTTGTTGTTGTTTTACTATTTTTAGGGGTTATATGCATTTTATTTAGGGTTAGATTATGCCTTTTCTTTTTATCTGAGAGATTCAAGGCTATATATGTCATAACATCCCTAATTTTCTAATAAAAAAATTCATAAATCAATAATTATAAACAATGGGTGAACCTCCTTTTAGCAAACTTTGTAAATAGTCCTAAATCATAAAAATGACATAACCTTAAGCCAAAATGGACCATAAAAATGATATGAAATTAAACCACTTTGAATATATTTCAAGCATGATATTAGTCATTCTCTCAGCATTTAACATATTAAACAATGGGAAAACTTGGCCATCGAACCCCTTAATGAAGATAAAACCAAGACAACAAAAAAATGTAAAATGAAAACACTTGAAGTTGGGAAACATTTATCTAATAGACCTTTGTCACCACCTTTTGTGGAATCTAAAATGCCAAGTTTTCCAACCATGCCTCAAAATCAAAGATATGTGCTATTGCCTCCTCCTATTTGTACAAATATTATCTATGTGGGTAGTAATATAAACACAATGTATTCTCCTCGTGCATGATCCAATTCACAACCTAGATTTGAAATCACAAAATAGAAAAAGAATGCCCATATACAATTAAGGAAGACCATTTCTAAGTTTTGGTATTATTTGTCATTCCCTTTCACTATGATAGAATCCCTTGTTGGAAATATTTGAATGATTTGGTGGTTGTTGTAAGTATGCGTTTCAAATCCCTACACGTGAGAGATAGTGCCCATGTTAAATCTAGCTCCTAGATTGGTTTTAGGGTTTTTCCCTAAGAAGTGTGTTTTATGCAATGCTCTAGAAATATATCATGAAAGTATTTAACATTAGAAAATATTGATCTAGGTGGATATCGGTTTCCACCCACCTTTTCCAACTGGATCAAAACAGTTTTATGGCAATTTTGGTAATTTACTATTTTTAGTAGTTTTTCGGGTCCTAAACTTCCAGAGTTGTTTTGAGGCCCTAAACGATGTTTTTTTGGAAAACGGGGAGCAACATGGAAGTTCCTCCAATGTTGCTTGCACAAAATTTTTAGTCCTCGGATAGAACTTTCTAACAAGGTATGGAGCGCCCCAAACAAAGATCGTATGCAAAAGTTATGCCCCCAGGAAGTTGACGTATTAGCGACCTCCATCAGGGCTTGCAAACATTTTGGCTTTTTATCTTCCGGGGTTAGGGTTTTGGGATTTTCGTTATGTTAAAAAGGCCCTTAGAGCCTCATTGTAATAATAATCTTCTTTTGAATGTGAGTATCCATCACATCTCTTCTCAGAGATAAGCCGCCACCATTCTAGCGAGTCTTTCACTCTGTATTTTTACAGTGTTTGTACATTTTTGCTCATTAATAGAAAATTGTGTATTACTGTATCTCTGTGTTTAAGGTTGCATATTTGATACATTTCAATTATATTATTGGATATCCACGATATCTCTGTGCATTTCTTTATTTTATCTCCGCTCTCATTTCGTGATGAAAATAATCTGGATCAATGGTATCAGAGTAGGATGCTCTTGATCGTTTTTTCAGTGCATGTTCCCGACAAGGTCCAAGTATAGAAAGTTGGGTCTTGAGCTTGTCTCTCTTGAAGACAATCACTCTCGCATGCCCAAGAAACCCTCCATGGTGGAAGAAAATAAAAACGACGAAACATATGATCCTAT
The DNA here is from genome assembly GCA_009831015.1 of Picea engelmannii. Classification (NCBI taxonomy): domain Eukaryota; kingdom Viridiplantae; phylum Streptophyta; class Pinopsida; order Pinales; family Pinaceae; genus Picea; species Picea engelmannii. The sequence continues at coordinate 61,608 of ML788479.1, forward strand.
CAATCCGTTGCTTGAGCAAGCTCTCACGCGGCAGAGGTACGAAATGATGGAGAATTTTTCCCACATCCTTCAATGCCCGCCAATAGAAATAGGTGAATCTTCATTAAATATCCACTTTGGAGGCACCTCTCCTTTCAAGGTACAAGTTAATTTTAATATTCCTGTATTTGAAGGACAGATAGATGCAAAATCCCTAGACAAATGGTTAACCCTGCTAGAAGGTTATTTCTCTGTTCACAATTTTTCCGATAGAGAAAAGATCACTTTTGTACTCCTTAAAGCTCTCCATGTCAAAAATTGGTGGGAAACTTACTGGGAGAAGAGTTCCACAGAGGATTCTGGAATATATGGGGCCAAGCTCACTTGGGAATTTTTTGTGGATGCGGTAAAGGAACAGTATTACCCTGTTGGCAACTATGATGACCAATACATGAGATGGACCACACTGCGGCAAGAGAGAGGCCAAGCAGTTCTGGAGTTCACTAATACTTTCCATACCTTGTGCACCAATATGGGTATCAAGGACTCTGAATGACATTTGGTTCTAAAATACTGTGGGGATCTACATAAATACATCCAAACTAAAATGGATTTTCTGGACATCTCATCACTCATTTTTTCTTATCGATATGCTGTTAAAATCGAGAAGAAGTTTAAGCACCAGAAAAAATGAGAGTTTGGATCTACAAATCCGCAACAACCAAAGTATGAGAAAGACGAACCTAACAAACAATATCCTAAAAACCAGTCCAAGCCACAGGAAAAGAAGGGTCACAGAAAGACGAAGAAGGACACTGGAAAATTGTGTGATTTCCACAAAATCCCCTGGAAAAACACTGATGAATGTATCTCAAAACAGTCATTGGTGGCCAAGATCAAAGACAAGGAGTCAAAACCTGATTTAAAATTTGATTATAAAAATACTGGTAAAAGACAGATCATCGATGCAGACCCCACTGCTATTGTCACGACTGCAACAATTCAACCAAAATAACCAACAAATCCTGAATAGGGGGAGCACATTTTTCATTCACAAATATGGGTGAAGGGGACCCCACTACATTTTATTGTTGATAGCAGAAGCCAGAATAACCTCATCTCAGCAGAGGTCGTCAAACAGTTGGGATTGTTGACAACATGGCACCCGCAACCATACAACATCGGGTGGCTTCGTCAAGGATGAGATCTTCGTGTCAGCTAGCAGTGTCGATTGTCATACGGCATCCAACCCTTCAAGGATGAGGTATTATGTGATGTTTCCCCATTAGATGTCTGTGATGTTTTGTTGGGCCAACCATATATGTGGAAGTGCCATGTTATTTATGAGTTTTGACCCCGTAGTGTCATTGTTACTCTAGGGGGTCATCTCTACAGAATACCAGAGGTAGTTCCAACTACTGTCCCACCTAAACAGTGCCACAAGTTAATATCTCATACTACAAAATTTAGCTTCTTCATAATCTGTTCAAAATGGGAACAAAATGATACTGCAACCACTACAGCCTCGGCCCAAGCACCTTTTATCCAACAGAAGCAGGTCAACAAGATCGCAACAAAACACAAAGATTCCTTCTGCACAAAGTCATCTCAGATATCCTGAATGGTTGAACAGAGTCAACCCCATCGACAACAGGTTCGTGACAACCTTCCACAAGCTAATCAACACAACTTCTCCAATAAGGCAAGCAACTCATCAAGATGTAGATTCAACAAACACTTTTCCCTCTCCCTTAGGCACTCAATGCAATGGAGACCATTCCTTCCTAAGGAGGGAGGATTGATACAGGTGGTTATTGGTGGCCTCCCACCTTTTCCAACTGGCTCAAAACAATTTTTTGGCAATTTTGGTAATTTACTATTTTTAGAAGTTTTTTAGGTCCTGAACTTTCGGAGCCGTTTTGAGGCCCTAAACGATGTTTTTTGGGAAAATGGGGAGCAACATCGGGGTTCCTTAGATGTTTCTCACAAAAAAGTTGTATTCCTTGAATATATCTTTCTAACGAGGTATCGTGCGCCCCAAACAGAGATCGTATGCAAAATTTATGCCCCAGGGAAGTTGACGTATCAACTACCTCCATCGGGGCCCGCAAACCTTTTCGCTTTTCATCTTTCGGGGTTAGGGTTTTGGGATTTTCCTTATGTTCAAAAGGCCCTTAGAACCTCATTGTAATAATCATCTTCTTGCGAATGCGACTAGCCATCACATCTCTTCTCAGAGATAAGTTTCCACCATTCTAGCAAGTCTTTCACTCTGTATTTTTACAGTCTTTGTACATTTTCACTCATTAATAGAAAATTGTGTATTACTATATCTCTGTGTTTATGGTTGCATCTATGATACATTTGTGTTATATTATTGGATATCTGTGATATATCTGTTCATTTATTTATTTTATCTCTGCTCTCATTTCGTGCCGAAAATAATCCGGATCAAATATCAAATATGGAAAAACAAATGTAATATATATATATATATATATATATATATATATATATATATATATATAATATATTTTGATGATGATTCCAAGTTGATCAATGCCTTATCCAAGGGATATTGAGTCAAAAAAATCCTTCAAGCTATGGGATCAATTATGAAGCATATTTTAACCAACAAGATGATAGGGTTAGGAAGGGTACAACCACATTTTTAACACCTTATGGAAGCAATGGTGCCCTTATACAAAAATTAACTTCAAGATGGAACATATTTTCAATGTTGCATAAAATCCAAGTATATATGTTAGAAAGTGTGCCACAATTCAACCATATGAAAATTATACCACCAAGCAAATTCAATGTTGAATAATGAAGAAAGAAACTATTTATATTGAATATAAGTCGCCATACATGACATGATTCAAATATGAAATTTATGAGACTTAAATAGAACAAAATGTTACACTTTTCAACCTCTTTTCTTGCTGGAATATGGAATAGACACTAGAACAACAATAAAATTATAGTAGAAAATGATATATCACTCATAATTGATACAAATGATAATGGATTCAAAATTATTAAACTTCAATAAGGTGAAAATGTGGCAAACATTGTAGTTATTGATAAATTGGAAAGACAATGAATTTTAGGTTTGATAGAATGTAACACACCTGAACCCCTAATCCACTCTTAGGATGGTGGGATTTTCAATTTCCTCTCTTCAACACTTGGGGTGAGAATTTGGGTCCATCAGTAGCTTTGTGAGGACTTCTCATATCACAACTTATACTATGTTAATTGTTATTGATTCTCATAGAAGTTTTTCTCCACACAACTTACGGAAGTGTCATGTTGTCTAAACACCCCCATTCATATGGTTAGATTTATTCATCACCATCATATCAACGATATGTTATTCAGAGTTATTCCCATTGGAATGCTAAAACATTTGAGATTGATCTCCTCTTTGATGAAAATGTTTCGACATATCATCCACCAAGATCTAACATTCCTCGGAACTAGACTTCCAATGGATATGATTTTCATCGAGGTCCCTATCCAATCAATGGTTACTATCCACATAAGCTCCCACTCCACATACTAACAAATGGGTCCCAAAAAATTCTATCGCAGAGATTAAATATCTCCCATAAACCAATCAACAATGCTCCTTCATTCTCAAAGTTCCTCCCCATAGATGCATTTCTTTTATGGTTTATAGAACTACTTCTAACAACTCACTCCGACCATGCACACTCCGATAGATATAATGATCCTTGTTCACCTAATCTAATGGATACTGCGTACCTTGGGGTTCACAATTGACTACCAGTTAAGGTTCCTAACCCTCCATTTGGAGTGATTCGTGCGAGATCCAATGATACATAACTCAATCATTCTCCAATAGATTGACAATCCTTGTCGATTCGAGGATCTACCCTTGGAGCTTGGTTACTACATCATTCAACCACTCTAAAAGTAGCACCATTCGAATGACGATCTAGATCTATTATCTTCATCGAATCAATGACTTCCAACCATCCCAATGTAAAACACCGGTTTTCTTCAGGGTAACAGTATGAATCATGACATAAATGTTTCAAGGTTTCTTTTAAGCCTCTTATGAGAGTCTATCCGGCCTTTAATTTTTCTATAAATCACTCTCAAACTGACTAAGGCATTTTCACTTCACCTAGGTTGAGAATGTGCATATCTTGCAAGATGTTTGTCAAACGGTTTGGGTTTTCCTCGAGACCTACTGCCCCTTGTTCCTTACAGGGACTTTCCCTACACCAGAGATCCAGGCTGTTGTGCAATGGATATTTTGTCCATGTCTTGCAAGCTTTTCTCCAAATCTACAAGATCCATTGGAATACAAACTGTCCACAATTATTCATTTTCAAAATTTACTAAGTTAAACAATGGTAACAACAACATACCCTAATTCCTTAGGATTTCCAATTCACTAATTTTAACCATTCACATTTCCCATCTAAATCAAACAAATAAAAGTATACATCATTCATGCATAATTAAAAAATACCAAGTTAAATACTTATTTGATTAGGTAAATGACCATCCCCAACTGAATGAGAGAGGGTGTCTTTCCTCCATCCTTAGGCCATACTACAAAATGCCTTCCTATAGTATGCCACCCCCTTGCCAAGCCATGATACCAAAAGGGGAATGATACAACCGATTTCCAACTTAGATGATCTAGGAACGTTTCTCTCCTTCCTTCTCTAACAACAACAAAAGTTTCCCCCTTCCCACTGAGCTCAGGGTCTCTATAGGTTTATCAGGTGGTTGGTCAACTGAATTTTCTCTACACAAAGGAGTCATTTCTCTGCTAAATAGTCCCTCAACAACCTCCCCTTACCAATGTCGATTTCTGTCCAATAAGCACCAAGCTGCGACCCTCTATTTCTCCAATCTAGATGCGGGTCTTCTCTATTTCAGGGTGATAATCATAAAATTGGACAAGCTTTCTATTTTCTTCAAGAAAACCTCTACATTTTCTTCTTATCTTCAACCAGTACTCACAAAAACCTCTATTTGCCGCACTGTCATTCTGTGAGTCTTTTTTTCACTTGTTCTTTCTTAGACCAGCTTTCCTCGAGCTCCTTCATGCTCCGTTCTTTTCTCTGTCTATCTGTGTGTGTGTGCACTCTCCTCTTATGGATATACTCTTTCTATATATTATGTTTTGTTTGTGATATGGTGGTTTTTTTTTACCTTTGGTCTCTTCCTCTACCAGTAATCTTAGGATTCCCGCAGTCTCCCTGCATACGCAACCCATAGTCCACAGTTCCAATTCTAAAGGGGAAAATCTGTGGTGTCCTCTTTCTCAGGTCACTTTAGTTGACCCTTACCTTCTTCAAATACCAAATTGTCGGTAGTTATTAACTGCCTCAACCACTTATATAACCTCCATAATTGGTCATGTGGTTTCCTATTGATACGGGTGCGTTAGTAGGTGTATGTTATTTCCTTGCAATCATAGGATATACTGTCAAACAAGATTCCTATTTTCCTCCTAAAAACATCTCAGCTCCACCTCACCAAGCCACCTTATCAATTTCCCGCTTCATCAATTCTCACTCATGTATCATGGCTAGTACTTTCAAGGTTTTTCCCTCTTAGTCAATGGTTTGGTGTATTTTATTAATCAAAACATGATTAAAGACTTCATAAACATAAACATATGAATTATTAAGCATAATTATAGTATTTGGGGAAACCAGGGTGTAACATTCCCCTCCCCCTTAAAGGAACACTATCCTTAGTGTTTAAAACACCATGTATATACAACTAACAAAAAACAAAAATGGGTATGCTAATATCATGGCATCTTCCAACTCCCATGTATCCTCATCTACTCCAAAGTGCTTCCATTGCACCTTGACCTGCGCAATGGCTCAGTTCTAGAGCATTGCTTCTTTCCTGTCCAAGATGCAGTGAGGTTCAGGCTGGAATTCTCCCTTTGGTTTCACATGTATCATAGTCCAATCAATAAAATGATTATAATAATGAACATATTTATTTAATAAAGACAAATGGAACACATTGTGATCTCTAATAGTATGTGGTAGTGCAAGTCTGTATGCGACTGGCCTTATTCTTTCCAGGACCTCAAATGGTCCACAATATCGAGGTGTTAACTGTTGGGCTTGAGATATGATCATCTTCATGATGTTATTATAGACTTTTTTCCATATGTACATATGTGTTTTTCATCTTTCAAAGGAGATTTTTGAATAATTTTATGATAAGATGGTAAAATCGGCACGAGGTACGTATAATTCGTGTTTTGTGATTCAATCAAGATTAATTTATCATATTTTATGGTTTCCAAGAGTTAATTCATGTCTTTGTGCTATTATAGGGAAAAACACACCATGTTTCTTGGTTCGGCACTTGATCCGACACTCGATCCAACACTCGTTCTAGTACTTGATCTGACACTCATTCTGGCACCCAGTATTGCACACAAATGCAAGGCGAGTTTGTGGTTATGGTATTGGTGGCCAGTGGTGGAAAAATCGGGCGCATGGGTTTTGTTTGTCATCGCCCCCTCCAGCTACTAATATCAAGACAACTCAATTTCAGCTGTCCAAAGAGGGCAATTATTGGTTTCCTCTGTTTTGAGTTATGGATGCATTTATTGTAAATTGCCGAATTTAGAGGTGGTTCGACCCTCCTGTGGTCGACCACCTGGGTTGTAAACCTATAAATACTACCAGGATGATCATTAGATTGTTAATCAAGTAGAATAGCCATCAGATTGGAGATAAACTCGTTGTACTCTGTTTTTCATTTTTCACATTGCTAGAATAGTGCCAGAACTGTGTTTTTGACTTTCATCGTGAATTTGGCCTGCTGAAGTTCGTGGTGTGCTTGTAGAGGGTAGCCACGACTTGCTGGGGGGCCCACCAATAGTTTGGTGATGATCAATGTGTTGTTTATACATTTCATAATTTAAATTGTCTTTTATTTCCTGTACATGCATGTTTTATGTTTTAATTAGCTAGCTGTGATTTAATTGTTTTATTGTTCTTTTGCAGGTTAGTGTGATGAGTTATGTTAGCATGAATTAGTTTTGTAGGCTAGGGATAGACTTGCAAGTATCTACACTAACTCCATATGCATCTAGATATCAGATCACACTTTTATTTATGATCTTCAAGTTAAGTTTAAAACAGAGCTCTATTTGGGTTTCATTTGACAAGGATTTTTGATGGATGGATAGATTTAATTTCTTAATCATAGTTTTCTTATCTTAGTTTTAGATAGAATTCATTTGTTTAGTTGTTGGTTAATTGTCAATTTACTTTTTAATAATCATAGTTTAATTTCTGTTTTTAATTCATTTGTTTATCACAGTTTGAATGGTTAAAATAGACATAGTATAGTTTTATTTCATGCAATTTCCTTTCTTAGAATTAAAGTGCAATTGAATTTCTTAGTTAATGAATGAATCTGGTTATGTTGTTGATGGTTCATACATGAATATGCAGGGTATTTAACATTACTTTTATCATGGCTAAGTTTGCATTGGACTGTTTTACTTCACACATTTCATTTTGCCATTGAAATTAGTATTGAGCTTATACCATTAGAACTGTCCTTTGTGGTTAAGTGTCATCGAGATATCATCCGTCACCACCAACGTCATTCACACAACCACCAACATTACATTTGAGTGTATCGTAGATTAAAGATAGTTTCTTGCTTTCATAGATTAGAAGAGATAGTTTCTTGTTTTCATAAGTTTAGTTGTTAATCTTTCTTGCTTTCAATAGAATAGATTTTCTTTCATGTATTGCATTGAGCATTTAAATTTCCTTTCACACAAGAGAAATAGTTTTGCATTAGGCATTTAGTTCACTTGCCTCTTAGTGTAGGTAGTTGTTCAATGAGAAGTCTTTTCTTACTTGTCCCTTTGCTTTAGTAGGATAGATAGTTGTCTTTGCTTACTTGTCTTTTGCTTTAGTAGGTTAGTTAGGTGTCTTTGCTTACTTGTCTATTTTCTTTAATAGGTTAGATAGGTGCTTTTGCTTACTTGCTTATTTATTTGCTTTCATAGGGTAGTTTCTCATTGAATGTAGGTTGGCAAGTTAAAGAAGTTTGCTTTCATCATTTGCTTAGTATGCTTAGTAGTTTATCTTTGCTTACTGTCATGAACTAGTTTTCTTTACATAGAATTTTTACTTGCTTTCTTAGGAACTATCCATCAATCCTTGGCCCAAAAGTGCTTAGGTTACCTAGTTTTCATTTTTCCTAGTAGGGTTTGTTCATTAGATAGGTTTGCTTGAGTAGATTATCCCTAGATAGCTGTTTTCCGTAGTTAGACTATACTCCTACCAATATTTTACCTTTGGCATATATTTTGCTACAACTCTAAGTTTACTTACCCAGGGTTGATAATTTAATTGAGGGTAGTTTAGTGTCTTTTTTAGTACATATAAATCACCTAACATTTTGGCGCCGTTGCCGGGGAGTTTTCTCAAGGTAAGAAGTGATTAGGAATTAGATCATCCTTAGACCTTATCATTAGTTTGGTGGCGGGGGAACTTTAAGACGAAAGGTAAGAACCCGCGCATCTTCTATAGAAGGTTCTCCCAAACCCAATAGTAGTTTTTCTTTTTGTTTTCTTTCATGAATAGACCTAGGAATCAAATGGTAGCTTTTTCTTTTTGTTTTTTCTTTCGTTCATGAATAGGCCTAGAGACCCACAAGGTAGATACATTAAATCAAAATTATACCTTTCAACCAAGGTTCCTTCTGATCTCTTTGGGGGAAGGAACATCCCACTTATAAAATCCGCAGGCCGATACCCAAACTCAAACCAAAGAGATAAAATAGTCTTTGAAGGGACTAACACAGGGAGCACTATAGAACAAGAAATTGAAGCATCAATCATATTAGGACAAGAGGCAAGACCACTCGAGTCTTCCACAGAACCAAACAATACAACCTTTGCTTTTACACCACCACCAGGGGACTCTAATTTTAAGGATATCATAGACCCTGAACAGGTGAATCTTTTTTTTGGTAGCTCAACCAATGTTATTATCTCTCAAATTGACACATAAACTTTGGCACCAATAATCTCAACCAGCTCGAGTAGAGTCCCAGACATCCAATCAGTAGGAATACCTTTTCATCAAAGGGAAACCTTATTCCCTTCAAAGATAAAACCACTTCGGTACTCTCTTTTTGGAAACCAAGCCAGTATGGGTGATCAGGAGGACCATAACAATGTAAGACATGGGGAGGAAGAAGAAACTGGAAACCAAACCGAAACTACCTTCGGGTTTCGATTTTAGACACCACTCCAAATGTCAACATGAAGAATATTCCTCTCTCAACACTGCCTACCTTTTATGGTAAAAACAATGAAGATACAAACACCTTCCTATTTGAATTTGACATATTTTGTAGGAGCTACAACTATGTACAAGATGCCCAAAAACTAAAACTCTTTCATGCCACCCTCAAAGACTCTTCACTAAGATGGTTCATGGGGTTGGGAGAATCTAGTATTAGGTCTTGGGAAGCCATGAAAGACATCTTTCTTAAGAAGTACCAAGACTACTGCAAGACCAAAGAGTCTCGTAATGACATATTTAAAGTCCAACAGTTAGAAGACGAGACCCTTGAAGACTATATGGAAAGATTTGGTTATATCTCCCAGAAGTCAAAATACCATGACCTCCCAGAGGATGCAGTTAGTTCTCTTTTCCTTAAGGGAATTTTAGAAGAATATTTAGAGATGCTTAACCTAATGGCATCAGGTGATATTTCTCATAAACCATTTGCTGAAATATGTGAAATGTGTAAAAACTACTCAAGGAGTAGAGCCAAAACAGGAAAGAATGTTCGAGACCCTTACAATAAAAGCTTAAAACCAGTTAGTTCAGGTGGTATCACAAGAGAAGAGATAGGGAACCTTTTAGAAAACTTTAATACTGACATATTAAGCATAATAGGTTCCCAATTGGATACCCTTAAATTAAAAAATAAACAGGAGGAGGAAAATGCAACAATGAGCATATATTGCCCAAGATGCAGGAGGAAGCATTCCTCAAGGGAGTGCCCATTAGATAACATTTCAGTTTGTAGCTTCTATACAGAAGACCATGTGATTGAAAAATGTACATCATTTCCTGGTTTATTAGCCATCTATAGGAGCAGAGACCTTAGGGATTCTTCTTATGCACCTAGGAGGCCATGACAGCCTAGGAATCAACCCACATACCTGAATCTACAGTCTCATGTTCCACCCTATTATCAACAACAACAGTGGAACTCACCAGGTTGGTAAAACTGGTCTACTCAGTACTAACATCCTTGGATTCAAGGATGGAGGGGAGGACACAACCAAGGAAACCCTCAAGTTCCACCTATCCATATGTACAACCATCCTTATCCTTAGTTCTCATCAAACACTCCGCAGCTTCTGCCAGGTTTTGTTCCACCACCTTTACCTCCTATCCCACAACAACAACCGCTACAATTTCAAAATGCAAGCTCCCCAAAACCAACACAAATACCAGCACAACCAGTGCCGAATCCCAATAATAAGACCCCTCAACCTCTTAACAATGTTGAGATGCAGGCCTTCCTGACATATGTCATTACTTCTGTTTCATTACAGGAAATTCAACTAAGATCGGGAAAAGTTCTAGATAGGAAGAGACCTTTAGTAGTCATCTAGGAAGAAAAAGAAGAAGAAACCACCCAACAACCCACGGATGACACTAGGTGGGAATATGTTATTATCCCAAAGAATCACGAACCCAAGCTTCCCTAAAATGAACCTTCACAGATTACGAAGGTCCCTCCTTATCCGGACCGATTGCTAAGCGAGAAACCTACCACTTGACCAGAATTTGACATTTTGAATGAATTGAAAAATATTTGTGTCAAGATTCCTCTGCTTCAAGCCATTAAAGACATTCCAATCTATAGTAAGGTAGTCAAAGAATTGTGTATTAAGAAGCCAAGTAGGAAGCAAAAGGACCCCCCTACAGTACATTTGGTAGGAGAACTCTCTGAGTACATATCAGAGCAGCCAAAGCTAGCAAAGTATGGGAATCCAGGAAACCTTGTAGTGACCATAACCATTAAGGAGGTATCCATCGAAAACACTCTCATAGACCTAGGGGAAACTATCAATGTTATGACTGCTATTACCTTGGAAAAATTACAGTTACAACCTCTTCTTCGACCTACCCCAACCATTTTGGAATTAGCGGATAAGACTAGGGTTATACCTGAAGGGATTTTAGATGATGTCATGGTTACTTTAGCCTCATGGGAGTACCCAGTAGATTTCCTTGTCATTCATTCAAAGGATCCTACCCGAGGCCATCCCGTTATTTTGGGAAGACCTTGGCTAGCCATAACCAATGCATTTATTGGTTGTAGAGAAGGAGAAATGACCATCTCAAATGGTCTCTCTATCCAGAAGCTGACCATTTACCCTCCAGTTCAACATATTATGGAAAATCTATGGTGGCTTGAATGTCCATATGAGAATGAAGACTGGGAAGAACCCATATTTCCTAGTGACCATGCAAGGGAACTTTAGGAGCATACACCAAAAAATGTGCTAAACCAATTCATTTATGCTATTATATGTGTGGATTTTCCACAGTCTTTTCCCCAATTTGTGTACATTTTTGGGGAAGAATTTCAAGAATAATTAGACCCATCCATTTTTTCTTCGATATCTTTTATTTTCAAAATAGATGAGTCTTCCATGTCTTATACTATGCCCTATGAGATTAGTCCAGGGAAATTTTTACATATAAACTCCGGGCTAGATACAGACCAACATAAACAATTAGTAGATATCCTTAAAGAACAAATAAGAGAATTTTCCTGGGAATACACTGACATGAAGGGTATACACCCTGACACACACATCCACCATATATATACCCAGGGGGAAGTAACACCTGTTAGGCAACCCTAGAGAAGGATGAACCTAGCACTCAAAGACATAGTCAAGGAGGAAATCCAAAAATTGTTAAATGTCGGATTTATCTATCCCATCTCTGACAGTAAGTGGGTATCCCCGCTTGTAGTGGTTCCAAATAAAGTGATCGGGAAATGGAGAATCCGTGTTGATTTTCGGGAACTCAACAAGGCCACTCTGAAAGACTACTTTCCTCTTCCTTTCATTAACCAAGTTCTAGATACCTTGTTCGGAAAGAAGTATTTCTCCTTTCTAGATGGGTACAATGGGTACAATCAGATTCTTATAGCATCTGACGACCAGGACAAGACTACCTTTACCTGTCCTTGGGGCACCGATGCCTATAGGGTCTTACCATTTGGATTGTGTAATGCTCCTGCCACATTTCAACGAGTAGTATTAGGGATATTTGCCGATCTTATTCATGATTGTGTGGAGGTCTACATGGATGACTTCACAGTCTATGGAAACACTTACCAGGAAGCCTTAGACAACTTAGAAAAAGTCCTCATCAGATGCCAGGAAATGAACCTATCTCTAAGTCATGAAAAATGCAAAATGTTGTTAATTGAAGGAGTGGTTCTAGGACATCATGTTTCATCTAAATGAATAAAAGTCGATCCTACAAAGATTGAGTTCATTATTAGATTTCCATCCCCTAAGACTCAGAAAGAGGTGAGAAGCTTTCTTGGACATGTCGGATATTACCGACGATTTATTGAAAATTTTACAAAGATTGCTACACCTATGTTTGGATTATTGATAAAATATGTTGATTTTGTTTGGACCGAGCATTGTCAAACTTCCTTTGAAACCCTGAAAGCCAAGCTGCTCATGGAACCAATTCTTAGAGGGTCCAATTGGACTCTCCCATTTCATATATTCACTAATGCCTCAGACACTTCAATTGGAGGGGTATTAGGGTAGAAAGAGGACCAACAATCCTATGCCATTTATTTTGTAAGAAAGAACTTGTCTCCTACCGAGTTGAACTACACAGTCACTGAGAAAGAGTTCTTAGCAGTTGTTCATGCTATTAACAAGTTTCGTCATTACATTACAGGTTATGAAGTATTTTTACACACTGATCATTCCACCATTAGGTTCCTCATGAATAAACCTATAACTAATGGCCGAGTGACCAGGTGGCTCTTGTTATTGTAAGAATTTAATATTACTGTGCTTGACTGACCTGGAAAGGATAATGTAGTAGCTGACTTTCTTTCCCTCATAAAGAATGAGGATGATGATATCCCTGTAGATGATAGTTTCCTAGATGAACATCTATTTACCCTTTCTGTCAATACGCCATGGTTTGTGGATATGGAAAACTATCTAGATACTAGGAAGTTACCATCTCATTTGTCACCTCATCAAAAGCGGAAAATTATTACGCAGAGTGCTAATTACTCTTGGGTTGGTCATGATCTTTTTCGCACAGGTCCCGATTTGATTATTCATAGATGTGTCTGAGAGGATGAGGTACCTGAAATACTATGAAGTTGTCATGATGGACCATGTGGTGGCCATTTCTTTGAAAAACGCACAACATATAAGGTATTACATTCAGGTTACTATTGGCCTAGCATTTTCAAAGATGCTGCCAAGTATGTGAGAAGTTGTGATAGTTGCCAAAGGATAGGTAGACCTACATCAGTTGATGAAATTCCTTTACAAGCCCAAGTTATGATAGAACCCTTCAAAAAATGGGCCCTCGACTTTGTAGGACCAATTTCACCCATGTCCTGTAGGAAGAACTATATCTTAGTTTGTATGGACTATGCCACCAAATGGGTAGAGGCAAAAGCTCTATTTAGGGCCACAGAGAAGTCTGTTGTCAAATTCATCTATGAAGACATCTTTACCCGCTTCGGTGTCCCTCATGAAATTGTTACCAACCAAGGCACTCAATTCACTTCCAAGATGATGAAATAACTACTAGAGAAATATGGGATTAAACATTGTACATCTTATCCATACCACCCGCAAGCCAATGGTTAGGTAGAATCCACAAACAAAGTTCTAGAAGCCATATTGACCAAGACTGTTCAGTTACATCACTGAGATTGGGCTGATAGGCTCCTAGAGGCTTTGTGGGCATACTGAACTACCTGGAGAAATACCACTGGGCATACCCCTTATGAGCTAGTGTATGGGAAACAAGTACTTTTACCAATAGAATTCCAAGTAAGGACCTTCCGTATTGCCGCAGAATTAGGATTGAACCTAGATGAGGCTCAGAAGCAACGAGCCCTATAGTTGAATGAGTTGGATGAAATCAGGCAAGATGCCATCCAACAGACAATATTGGTCCAAAACCAGAGGAGCAAGTGGCATGAAAAGTTTATTAAAAAGAAACACTTCCATCCTGGTGATTGGGCCATGTTGTTTGATTCTCGGTTCAAAACCTTCAAAGGAAAACTTACCACCCGTTGGTTGGGACCTTACGAGGTAGAAACTGTATATGAAAATGGAGCTATAAAAATTAAAACAATTGATGCTGGACAAGTCTCCTTTGTGGTAAATGGACACCGACTTAAATTTTATCATAAGCCCATTTCCAGAGAGTATTTTCTATAGGTCATGTCAGCTGACAAGGCATTGGCCTTAGTAGATGGGGAAGCCCCCCCTTGTTCTTGAATTTTTTTAAAAAATATTTTCTATTGTATATATGTAAATAGTTTTTGTTAATAAGGAAATTCTAAGAGGTTTTTGTAAGTATTTATTTCACTAGGAGTACACAGTTTCAAGATCTTTCTTCAAAACATTGTTATACTTGAATTTTGTGTCTATTAAAACATCAAATGAATATTGACTTACTGTAGTTAGCTGTATTTTTGCAAACATTCTCATTTTTAAGGCATTCTAAAGCAGTTTCTCTTGAAACTCTTCACCACTGTATAAGGAAGTGATATCATAACTATCCAACCTAGAGGTCTCTCGTACAGTTTTTCCAAGAAACCTGAGTAAGTAAGTCAAGTGTCTTTATCAAAGAGTAACAGGGAGGTCTCATTAGCAGTTAGCCATGGAAACATCATCATAATTACAAAAGAATAAAGTGAGTTGAGCCTAGAGATACCTTTCTGTTCTTTCTCGATGGTACCATCCACTACACACTAAATAGCTTGATTATATCATATCTTTAGACAGGCCACGTCCGCTTAAGTACCCCTTACATCGGGACAACCACTAAAAAATATAATGGAAAGTCATCCTCTGACATAAATACCATCCCAATTAAAAAGAAAAAGGAAGAAAAGTTGTTTCCGAGCTGTTCCCCCATCTTCTTGCATAAACAATCTTATACTAAAATCTTAAAGGATGGAGGGCCAGTCTCTAAGGGTTTAAGAGGCTAACCCGCCGGGATACTGAACAGGTCTGCCGACAGTAGGTACCAGCCTATGGTATGACTAGGTAAACCTGTCAGAGTACTGAACAGGCTTGCTGGCAGCGGGGCATTCTACCTAGCAAGGATGATGATCTGACAAAAATAAATAATAAATGTAAACTTGTCCTGATGTAAGACATTACTTGCAGACAAAGCTGACATCAAGTATGTGTGGTTAAGATAAGTTTAATGAATCTCATCAACTTTCCATTGGGAAATGACTCCAAATGTTGAAACTCTCTTTCCTACCTCTTCTTATGTATATATAGGATCTATTATCCTATAGGTGGGGCCATCTCCTAACTGTCTCGTCAGACCAATCTATGAAATTTCATCTTTACACTTGACATACTATAAATATTCGGCTATTGGGGGATATTGACTAGTTTCCTATACTTTTGATTGTGAGGTGTCACAATACTTAAGTGTGGGGGAGGGGTTCATGAGCCGACAAATGATTATTGCCTGGAGAAAAGAGTCTTTGCAAGAATTTTTGTATTATTACCATGATACAAGTTATTACATTGATAGTCATGTTATTTTTAAATGCTTAACTCATGTGTGCTCTACATTATTGAACTCATGTTTAATAGACCACTCTTTATTGGTTATCTTCCATTACAAGATGCATATTGTAGGTTTGACAATACATGTTTTATGCTTGCTATAACTTGTTCATTATAGGTTTTGACATTATATGTCGTATGCAAGAAGAATGAGTGAGCATGGAGCACTCTGCCTCTGCTCATTAACCATTATGGTTGTAAAAAACACTTCAAAATTGCAAGTTGTCCATTATAAGAGGTGAAAATGCACTTAATACAGGGGTACTAGATGAGGTGCCAGATGAGATGTCGTTTGAAGTGCCATTGCATTGCATACCAGTAACTGTCCTAGATTCCAGGTAACTAGAATTCAATTATATTTAATTACCTTGGTTGCAGGCATTGATTAACAGATGCTTCATATGGTTATGATAAAATGTCCAAGTCAAAAGACTTGGACATTGATCTAAGTACGCACCACTCCATTGCTCCCAATCTTTCCATCAAATTCGAATCCTCCACACATGGCAGCTCGCGCGCACATGTGGGCAACATACTCCACCATAAGAGCATCCAAAATGGGGCTGGGCACTCTATTGTTTCATTTTCCCTTGCCATTTTCTATGCCCTGCCATTTGTTAAGGAATTGTGCCCAACCTCTACCGAATTCGCCCTCTGTTCTAATCACACTCAGACTGTGTTAAACCCATGCCATTTCTTGGCCTGTTCGCACCCTTGCTTTGTAAAATTCACCCTCTGTTCCAATTGCACTTAGACCGTGCCCAATTTGTGCCTCTGCATGGCTCGATTTCTCCCTTGCTTAGTGAATTCAAGCTCTGTCACAATGCCCAAGTGATACGAACCATCCTACTATGCAGACTTGTTTTCCATTCCAGAATTCACACAGTGCAGGGAAGTGTTCTTATGTACTGGGTAGGGGCCATTTCTGTTGAGTTTGCAAGGCCATGATGATGGTCTTTCTATGCAATTTGCAGTTGGTTTTGATGGTAAGATAGAACATGTAGGGTCTCTCAACTTTGCAGTCATAGAAGAGTCAATTGCTACTGCAAAAAAACTTCCAAGAATGGGAGATAGGTGGTTCAAGAATCATCAATTGCCGTGCTCAAGTTACAACAGGGTGTTTAAGCCCGAATTTGATAGCATTTCAGGAGCGAAAGGGTATGCTAAGGAGTGGATAAAGCCAGAATTGGTCAATCCCCTCATCATCATCACAAGGTTAATTACATGTGAAGGGAGATACTCCACCTTCAAAGCTTGTCACTTTAGATTGCTGGCTCATTTTCTGTTCAATAAACCCTTGAACTTTCCCTTTTATTTTCTCAAAAGCTTGGAGAAAATGTCCTCTCAATTGAGGAAAAATGTGACCAACCCCCACAATAGTCTCTTCCACGATGGTTTGATCAAACTCTTCGTTCTTATCGAACTAGAGAAGCAAGGGAAAAGTTGGGATGCCTTTATCTACCAATTTGCAAACCCCCACTTGACAGTTAAGACCAGAAAAAAGCCACTTAGCCTAAAAACTATCTCTCCATCCAAGCCTCACTCTCCAAAAACTCCAAACTTCCTTGCACAAACTCCCTCTTTACCAAAAAAATACCAAAAGCTTGTTGATATCCCTACTTCTTCATCGGGGAAAAAGACCAAGAACAAAGACCAAAAGAATCCTATTGTTGACCCCCCAATGCCTTCATTTTCTCTTGATCCTACACCTAAGAAGCCCCAAGAAGTAATGCAGCAAGACTTTCCCATCATTCCCATAAACAAGAGGGGAGGCAATAGATTTGGTAAGGGACCCTTTCGGAAGAGTACCCAAAATATAAGAATCAATTCTTATGCAAAGCCTCCACCTGCTTCGGATCCTATCCAAGTATCCTCTGACCTTGAGAGCCCTCATAAGCAACCTAGAGAAGTATTTGTAGATGTATTAGAGCCACTAAGGAAAACAAAATCAGAACCTACCTCACCTTTCCGATCTCCCATCACACCTACTTCATCTATGCCCTCTCTTGATCCTAAAATTGATAAATTGTCCCCATCTCTCAAAGGTCCTAAGCCTTCCTCAGAGATCACTGATTCTACCACAACTATAGAGGAGATACAAAGGGAAAACCATCATCTTCTCCAATAATTAGAAGAGAGGAAGACAATAGATGCACACCTACATCATGACAATGCAGTCCTTCAAGCAAAAGTTAACTCCCTTCAACGGTTGGTCGATGGGATGACCCAATCTAACCATAGCTTAAGAGAAATATTAAAGCAACACAAGAGGCACAAGGCTAAGCCTACACAGCAAGAAGATCCTCCTCAACAAGCCTAAGATCCGAGGGGTGACTTCTTTTTGTTTGCAGTGGGACCTGCAAAATCGTAAGTGTGGGGGTATGTTGGGCTCGAGATATGATCATCTTCATGACGTTATTATACACTTTTTTCCATATGTACATATGCATTTTTCATCTTTCAAAGGAGATTTTTGAAGAATTTTATGATAATATGGTATAATTGGAACGAGGTACGTAGAATTCATGTTTTGTTATTCAATCAAGCTTATTTTTTTATATTTTATGGTTTCCAAGAGTTAATTCATGTTTTTCTGCTATTACAGGAAAAAAAGCAACATGTTTCTTGGTCTGACACTTGATCTGGCACTTGATCCAGCACTTGTTCCGGTACTTGATCCGACACTCGTTCCGGCTCCCAGTATTGCACAAAAACGCAAGGCGAGTTGGCAATTATGGTATTGGCGGCCAGTGGTGGAAACATCGGGCACATGGGTTTTGTTTGTCATCGCCCCCTCCAGCTACTAAGCTCAAGACAACTCAATTTCAGTTGTCCAAAGAGGGAGATTATTGGTTTCCTCTGTTTTGTTAGTTATTGATGCATTTATTGTAAATTGCCGAATTTAGAGGTGGTTCGACCCTCCTGTGGTTGACCACCTAGGTTGTAAACCTATAAATACTACCAGGATGATCATTAGATTGTTAAGAAAGTAGAATAACCATCAGATTGGAGATAAAATCGTTGTACTCTGTTTTTCATTTTTCACATTACTAGAATAGTGCTAGAACTGCATTTTTGACTTTCATGGTGAATTCAGCTTGCTGAAGTTCATGGTGTGCTTGTAGAGGGTAGCCACGACTTGCTGGGGGGCCCACTAGCAGTTTGGTGATGATCAATGTGTTGTTTATACATTTCATAATTTAAATTGTCTTTTATTTCCTGTACATGCATGTTTTATGTTTTAATTAGCTAGCTGTGATTTAATTGTTTTATTGTTCTTTTGCAGGTTAGTGTGATGAGTTATGTTAGCATGAATTAGTTTTGTAGGCTAGGGATAGACTTGCAAGTCTCTACACTAACTCCATATGCATCTACGTATCAGATCACACTTTTATTTATGATCTTACAGTTAAGTTTAAAACAAAGTTGTTTTTAGAATAAAACAGAGCTCTATTTGGGTTTCATTTGACAGGGACTTTTGATGGATGGATAGATTTAATTTCTTAATCATAGTTTGCTTGTCTTAGTTTTAAATAGAATTCATTTGTTTAGTTGTTGGTTAATTGTCAATTTACTTTTTAATAAGCATAGTTTAATTTCTGTTTTTAATTCATTTTCTTATCATAGTTTGAATGGTTAAAATAGACATAGTATAGTTTTATTTCACGCAATTTCCTTTCTAAGAATTAAAGTGAAATTGAATTTCTTAGTTAATGAATGAATCTAGTTTGCTTACATAGTGTAGAATTGGAATAATAACCTTGTTATGTTGTTGATGGTTCATACATGAATATGCAGGGTATTTAACATTACTTTTATCATGGCTAAGTTTGCATTGGACTGTTTACTTCACACATTTCATTTTGCCATTGAAATTAGTATTGAGCTTATACCATTAGAAATGTCCTTTGTGGTTAAGTGTCATCAAATATCATCCATCACCACTGAGGGCATTCACACAACCACCAACATTACATTTGAGTGTTTCGTAGATTAAAGATAGTTTCTTGCTTTTGTAGATTAGAAGAGACAGTTTCTTGTTTTCATAAGTTTAGTTGTTAATCTTTCTTGCTTTCAATAGAATAGATTTTCTTTCATGTATTGCATTGAGCATTTAAATTTCCTTTCACACAAGAGAAATAGTTTTGCATTAGGCATTTAGTTCACTTGCCTCTTAGTCTAGGTAGTTGTTCAATGAGAAGTCTTTTCTTACTTGCCCCTTTGCTTTAGTAGGATAGATAGTTGTCTTTGCTTACTTGTCTTTTTCTTTAGTAGGTTAGTTAGGTGTCTTTGCTTACTTGTCTATTTTCTTTAATATGTTAGATAGGTGCTTTTTCTTACTTGCTTATTTATTTTCTTTCATAGGGTAGTTTCTCATTGAATGTAGGTTGGCAAGTTAAAGAAGTTTTCTTTCATCATTTTCTTAGTATGCTTAGTAGTTTATCTTTGCTTACTGTCATGAACTAGTTTGCTTTACATAGAGTTTTTACTTGCTTTCTTAGGAACTATCCATTATTCCTTGGCCCAAAAGTGCTTAGGTTACCTAGTTTTCATTTTGCCTAGTAGGGTTTGTTCATTAGATAAGTTTGCTTGAGTAGATTAGCCCTAGATAGTTGTTTTCTGTAGTTAGACTATACTCCTACCAACCTTTTGCCTTTTGCATATATTTTTCTACAACTCTAAGTTTACTTACCCCGGGTTGACAATTTAATTGAGGGTAGTTTAGTGTCTTTTTTAGTACATATAAATGACATAACACTAACTTAGCACACATTCCCATTCCTAGGGAACTTCTCTTGGATTTCACTCGGAGATACACATGATATCCTACTTTGATCTCTTTGTGAGTTATGTTTCTATCAACATATCCATTTTTTCTGTCTTGAGATACTTTAATATTTTGCCTTATTTTAACCATGGCATATTCCACTTCCTTTAGCAATTCTGGTCCAAGTGTGATCCCATCCACTAGATTATCCCAAATAATTGGAAATCTACATTTCTTTCCATATAGAACCTTAAATGGGCTCATTTTCAATGATTCTTGATAACCATTGTTATAGGTGAACTCTACCAGAGGTAGATACTCCTCCCACTGCCTAGGATGATGCATAACATGCATCCTCAACATGTCCTCTAGCACTCTTTTCACTCTCTTGGTTTGACCATCTGTTTGAGGATCATAGGCCGTGCTAAACACAAAATATGTTCCTAAGCTTGCAAACAAAGTTTTCCAAAAACTTGAAGTGAATTTGGAATCTCTATCTGAGATTAAGGTCTTGGGAAAACTATGCAATCTAAAAATTTCCTTAACAATAACATTAGCAATGTCCATGGCTTTGAAAGTAGACTTGATGGGAATAAAGTGAGCTTCCTTGATAAACTTATCCAATACAACCATGATCACATCATGTTGCTTTATTGTATTTGGTATAACTGTAATAAAATCCATGGAAATTGTTTCCCATTTCCACTCTGGAATAGGCAGAGGTTGCAATAGACTTGCAGGATGTATGTGATCAACTTTCACCTGTTATCACTCTAAACATTTTGTGATGCATTCAAAAATTTTCTACTTAATCTTAGGCCAATAGTACAACTACCTCATTATTGTTACCATCTTTTCATAACCAGGGTGACCTACATAAGGTGTCATGTGGAATTTATACATGATCAAATGCCTCAAATATTTTGATAGGCACATACAACCTATTATTATACAATAGAAGACTATCAGCCCCAAGATGATATATTTCATACTTCTTTTCCCTAGTTTCTTGTTGTAACCCTTTTATGACTTGATTGAAGAACTTATCCTCCTGCAAGAGGGTTTTAATCCTATGCTTAATTTTATACTCTCGTACACTTGTTGTTGATAAGTGTACATCATGTAGACTCTGGCTAAGTGCATCTGTTACTTTGTTCTCCTTTTCTTTTATGTATTTGATTTCAAAATCAAACTCATTTATCAATGCCATCCATTTGTCCGATCTGAAATTAAACCTTGGTTGGTCGAATAGGTATTTTAGGCCATAGTGGTATGTCATCTGGATAAATATTCTCCCGAGTAAGTAATGCCTCCACATCTTCAAGGAATGCACGACTGTTTCCAATTATAGTTCATGTGTAACATACTTTTTCTCATGCTTGTTTATCTTTCACGATTCATAACAAATAACTTTCCATTCTTTCATGATAACTCCACCGAGTCCTTCCTTGCAAGCATTAGTGAAAACCATGAATTCCTTCTCTGGTTATGCAATTTTCAGAATAGGGGCATTAGTCAAAAGATGCTTCTTCTCTTGAAAGCTATCTTCACACTCTAGTGACCATACAAATATCTTCCCCTTTATTTGCAATGAAGTAATGAGATTACCAATATTGGAAAATGCATTTATGAACCTTCTATAATATCTAGCCAATACAATGAAGGATATTACTTCTGTCGCATTCTTGGGGGTAGGCCAATCCATGATTTCCTTGATATTTTTAGGATCCACTACCACTCCTTCTGCTGATACTGTGGGCCAAATACTGGAATTCCTTTTGAAAGAAATCACACTTAATAAACTTAGCATACAAATGGAGTTCTCTCAACACCTATAGAACCATCCTAATATGTTATTCATGCTCCTCCTTTGTCTTGAAATACACCAAAATTTCATCCACAAATACCAAGACAAACTTGTCTAGATTCTTGCTGAGAACATTATTCATCAAACAAATGAATGTAGCTAGTGCATTTGTAAGCCCAAATGGTACCACCACAAAATTATAGTGCCCATGCCTTGTTTTAAAGGTTTTCTTGTGGATATCCTCATCCTTGATTCTGAATTGGTGATATCTAGACCTCAAATCAATTTTTGAGAAAATTGCAGCTCCTGTGAGATGATCGAAGAGATCATTTATCCTAGGAAAATGATACTTTTTCTTGATGGTCATCTTGTTCAACTTCCTATAATCAATACATAGTCTAAGGGTACCATCTTTATTCTTTAAAAATAGGGTTGGTGCTCCCCATGGGGATACACTTAGCTTGATGTAACCCTTATCCAACATTTCCTTCAGTTGTACCTTTAGCTACACCAAATCTGGTGTGCTCATCCTATAAGGAACCTTTGAAGCCAGTACTTCTCTGGGAACAAGATCTATTGAAAAATCAAGATCTATTTTCAGAGGTAGTCTTGGCACTTCCTATGGGAACACATCCTTAAACTCCCACAACAAAGGTAGATCTTTAACCTTCATCTCTTTACCTTCTTCTAAGTTAATCACTTGTATAAAATATAAGAGGAAAACTTTTCTGCTAAAATTCTTGAGTTGCAACGTTGATATTTGTCTTGTTGAAGCTAGCTTTAGAATTCCTTGAAAAATTATTACATAGCCCTCTTCATCTTCATATTGTAAAACCTTCTCATAAAAATTTAACCTTTCCTTTTTGACAACTAGCCAATCCATTCCCAGTAGCACATCATATGAGCCTAGGGGTATGATATTCAATACTACCTGAGTCTACAGTCCATCCATTTCATTTATATAGGATTAAATCACCTCAACCATTTTTATTTTAGTTCCAATGCCTAATTGAACTAACCATTATTTCACATCTTTCTTTCTCTGCAATGAACATGCCTCAACAAATCGAGGTGATATATAATTGAGATTAGATCTAGGGTCAGTTAAAATAGAAACAAGTTGATTGGAAATAATACCTTCCAAATCTACCACAAAATCTTGGTGGTTTCTTGCCTATCCTCCATAACTAGATATATCCTTGGGACAGTTCTTGCCACATCATGTTGAAACTCACAACAGTATTGAGAGGGGGGCGGGGGTGAATAAATATTGTATTAGATTTATGATTTTTTCTTTCCTTTCAATGATTTAAGTTATTTAGTAGTTCTTAATTAATGCATAAATAATAACAACATAGTAGACACAATACACTAGGATTTTTATGTAGAAACCCAATGTGGGAGAAAACCACAAAACATCTTCTTTATTTTCTTCTACAAGCAACAACTTACAAATTATAAATTTTCAGCTCAACAAGAACCCACCTGTCATAAATAATGAGGACATAAATCCTCTTAGGCACCAAAATGTCATAGATAATGTGGACACCAATCCTAATAGGCACCAACTTATTACAAAAATGAGGACTCCAATCCTCAGTGAGATTCAAATCACCCTAGCACCACCCTACCATCCTAGATTCATAAAAAAATGTTACATTACTAAACCCTTTTCAACACAAACTAACAAATTTATAGTTCTATTCCTTTTAATAGTTACCAAACCTTTTTTCCTCTCATTTTCCCCACACATGATCGATCAAAGCACATCCATATTTATAATATTTTTTTCCATAGTTCACATTCTTCCTGTATGTGGACGTGTAATAGTTAAATTTTGGACAAAACTTGACCATATCAAAATCCGGTTAGTTACGATTCTATCTAAATGAAGTATGTGGATGCATGCCAGTTATATCGTGGACAAACCTTGACAAGATCAAAGTCATGTTAGTTACACTTTTGTCTAAATAAAGTATGTGGATGCATGCCAGTTATGTTGTGGAAATTCTTTGACTAAATCAAATGGACCAAATCTTCCTACAACCGAGCTCCATATCATCAAAGAATCTCCTAAAGAATGACACAACAATTCACATTATGGTATAAAAATAATCCACTACACAGATATAACCAGAGCACAAGATTCAAGACATGAGTCTTCATCTTGTCGCACTTGTCCTGCAGTGCACTCATCGAATCACCTCATCGGACTGTAAGTGCCTCTGCTGACTTGTTCACTTGACTACTAAAATTCCACTTATTATGTCATAGTCTACTCATTTGCTTGTCGCACCGCCTTTTTCCTTGTCACATTCTATTGCACCATTTGTTTCCCTAGCTCAAGACACCTTCGATCATTTCACATCCATCGTCGCACTGCAACACTAACATCCTCTAATCTAAACTGCAATCGCAAACAAGGGAATCTGTCATAGTTCACTTCATTGCACTTTATTTATGAACTATGTTGCAGTTCATCCATTTTTTCTGCATGCACTCTAATTTTGTTATTTCACGACTTCCTGTGTTTGTGCGCCATACTTTGTACCATACCTTCTACGCCATTTATCCTTTCCTGCACCATTGATTCTTCCATCCTTTGATCCTTCTACACACTTCTATTTTCATGCTTTCATGAATTCCTCTGTATAACATATGCACAACAAAATCCCCCTTTGTCATTGATGGAAACCAAATGAGCTTGATTCTATATTATGAAATATGAATACCAACTTACTGGCCTTTATGCTAAGTTGCTCCCCCTTTCAATGTGCATAATATTCTAGAATGATGCTCCCCCTTTCAATGTGTGTAACTTCCAGATCAATGGCCTTTAATATGCACAATCTTCCAGAATGTTGCTCCCCCTTTCAATATGTGTAACTGCCATATCAATGGCCTTTTTCACAACTCAAATATAAATGGGATTTCTATTATTATCCCCCTTTGAAAATAATGACAAAATAAGTACTTTGGATATGATTTCCTCTAGGCCTATTTACATGCACATAACCATCCTTAAATAAAATACCATAAAAAACAAGTGTTGTGTGCACCTCCTCTGGTTACAACAACAAAGGGGGAACCTTTAGGAGCTACATTCAAGTTTGAGAAAAAGTAATCATTGTGCGACTACATGCATCATTTCCTCAGGTGGATCTGATACATCCATATCTAATGCAAAATTCATAACTTCAAGTGTTCTTTTAGAGTGCCCCCCCCCCCATACTGGACAATCCATGCACATAGTACAACCTTAAATTCAAAGAACACATGATTAGTTTGGATATATATGTGTGGTTCTGTAGTGTTTCTTGCTACATGTGGGATAAATGTTTAATGGTAAAATCCACATTTTCCTTTTCTGATATTTCAATCCTTGTTCTTGTGTTTTCTTGTTGTAATTAGAGTTTCACCTTCTTCCCCATTTTCCCCATATTGTGCACCCAACAATGTACCTAGGAAGAGGTGAACTATGTTCTTTATTGAATAATTGAAGATGATATCACACCCAACCTCTGTCTAAGATACTCAAAGGGTTATCTTGGTAATGGCTTGGTAAAAATGTCTACAATCTGCTCTTTGGAAGGAACATACTCCAATTTGACCATATGATCCTGGACCTGTTCTATGAGAAAATGATATTTGATTGGTATATGCATAGTGTTAGAGTATTGAACAATATTTTTAGAGAGATGAATAGCACTGGTATTGTCGCACATGATGGAGACAGGCTGATCACAAGGAACTTGAATATCCTTGAGATTATTTTTAATCCACAACACTTGAGTATAACAAGATGTTGCATATATATATTTGGCTTCAACTGTAGAAATAGAAATGGAAGTTTGTTTCTTGCTGAGACAAGAGACTAAACAACTACCAAGGAAAAATGCACCTTCACTGGTGATTTTTTTTAATCATCAATGCTTCCTTCATAGTCTGCATCTGTATAAGCTTTGAGAATGAGAATTGTGTCTTTTGGATACCACAAGCCATAATCAATAGTGCCTTGCAAGTATCTAAATGTTTTTTTAACTGCAAGAACATGAGTTTCCTTAGGATTGGATTGAAATTTGCGTACCAAACCCACTTCTTATATGATGTCAGGCCTTGAAGTTGTGAGATAAAGTAAACTTCCTATCATAGAATTGTACATGGTTTTATATACTTCTGGAGCATCTTCATCCTTGTTGAGTTTACAACTTGTAGTCATGGGAGTGCTTACTGGTGCATAGTTTTCCATGACAAATTTCTTTAATATTTCCTTGAGATATTTACTTTGTGAGATAAAAAATCCTTTTTCTAATTGATGAATATGTAAAACAAGAAAGGAGAGTTCTCCTACCATAGACATCTCAGACTATTGTTGCATTTCAACTGTAAACTTCTTTCTCATTAATTCAATGTTACTACCAAAAATAATATCATAAACATACACTACAATAATTAACTAATCATTACCTTCAGCTTTGATGTATAAGTTGCTATCAACAGTTCCATTTTTGAATACTTTCTAGTGCAAATACCTGCTCAGTATGTAATAACAAGCTCTTGGAGCCTGTTTTATCCCATACAGAGATTTCCTTAATCTACAAACATAATCCTTTTTGTGAGTTAGATGAAAGCCTTCTTGCTGCTCCATATAAACTTCTTCCTCAATGTCACCATTTAATGTTGATTTCACATCGATCTGGTAGAATTTGAATTTTCTGTAGCATGAAAAATCCAGAAACATCTTAATAGCTTCAATTCTTGCAATGGGGTCAAAACTTTATTAAAATTCCACTCCTTCAACTTGAGAATACCCTTTGCATACCAATCTAGCCTTGTTTATGACTATATTTCCATCTTCATTTAACTTGTTTTTGTATACCCATTTAATTCCAATTACATTCTTATCATTTGGTCTTAGGACAAGATCTCAAGTCTTATTTTTCACTATTTGATCTAGTTCTTCATTCATGGCTTTGACCTAGTGGTCATCCTGGCTTGCTTGCACAAAATTTTGGGGTTTAATCATGGAGAATAATGCAAAATTTTCATAGGTAGATGTATCTATAAGTTTTCTTCTAGTTTGTACACATGTTTCCTTAATTCCAAGAATCTGACTTTCTGGATGATGTTTTTGAACATACCTTGATGGGGTCTTTGGTTGTGATATTTCCATACTCTCCTCTTCCTCGTCTTCCTCTGATTCATGATTCTCATTCATTCTGTCATCTTGTGGTTCATTATTGATTGATTCCTCATATGAGTCATCATGATGTTGGTGTCTCACTGGATGAAATAATCCTTCATCTACCTTTACATATGTACTCTCAACTATCTTGTGGAGTCTTTTGTTGTAGAAATTGTATCCTTTACTTCTGGAGGAGTATCCTAACATGATACATTTATCAACTCTAGATTCAAACTTGCTTAGGTTGTCTTAATTTATTTTAATGTATCATTTGCTTCCAAATATTTTGAAGTGCTTTATTGATGTTGCTCTACCATGGCATAGCCCATAAGGGGTTTTATAATTGTTTACTCTTATATGTGGTTTATTAAGAATGTTAACAGTAGTTTGAACAACTTCTCCGCAAATGGTTTTGGGTACTTCTGATGCATCAAAGGTGGCCCTATCCATTTATTGAACTGTTATGTTCATAATCTTTACTACTCCATTTTGCTGAGGGGTTCTGGAAATAGAAAAATGTCTTTTGATCCCATACTTTTCACAATAAGTGTTGAAATCATTAGATGCAAATTATCCTCCTCTGTCTGATCTTAGGAACTTTATTTTTAATTCCATTTCATTTTATACCCGTGCTTTGAATATTTCAAAATTTTCAAAAGCCTTAAATTTATGCTTCAACAATCCAACCCAAGTCATTCTAGTATAGTCATCAATCAACAAAATAAAATATCTTTCACCTCGAGGTGATTGTGTACTAGTAGGTCCACAAATATCTGTATGCATCAGCTCAAGAGGTCAAGTGGTGGAGTATTCTCTTGCCTTGAATTGAACTCTTGATTGTTTTCAAAACTAACAAGACTTACACAAAATATTCTCAGGTTTGGATATTTTAGAAATATCTCTCACAACATATTTTGTTCCTACCTTAACAATCTGATTAAAACTAAGATGACCTAGTCTTTCGTTCCAAAGCCATCTTTCATCAATTTTTCCAATACAACATTTTTATTTGCCTTCTTCTAGAACATACAGATTCCTCAAAGTTCTGACTACGTTTACAACAATCTTCCCTGTATTTTCATCCATTAGTTTACATCCTTTTTAATGAAAGAGAACATTGTGTCCTAGGTCCCACATTTGACTTACACTCAAAAATTTATGTTTTATACCATCTACCTACAACACATTCTGTGCTTTGTGTTATCACATGAGCTTGTCAGAGTCTTGTGGGTTTATGGTTTCTACCTAAGTCTGTAATTTTTCCTTGTCTCTATACTTTTCATAGACCAAGTCTTATGTCCATCCCCATTCGGCTTGTAAAGATGTCTTCTGTTTTCCTTTGTTTGTTTCTGTGCCTTGGTTTCCCTCAATATCTTAGCTAAAAACAATCTCGGCCCCAAGCCCCTCTATTTTTCTCCGAGGATGAGCACTCACCTCCTATGATCCAGTCATTGGTCTCCTTGTTTTCTCAGCTCACAACCAGTCATCCAAATCCTTGATCGTGTAGGTCGCAACCATGAACACAAAGCACAACTTTCTTAACATTATGTTTCAGGATTGAAGCATAAGTAGAAGGCAGTTTTAATATTTCAGCGGCGAAGATTCCAGGAATAGTCTAGATCAATGGCTCATGAGCGTTCGGGAGTGCAAACTTGCGTGAAGTATAACGCCAGAGAAAAAGGCCCCGAAGTGAATATGAGTCATTGATCTTAAAGGGTAAATATGGCAGTTGGTCCAAGCCTTCGGGGAAATGAGATTCGAGAGATTTAAAATGAGAAAAAAGCTGAAGTCCCGAAGGCTCGAAGTCCCGAAGACCCAAAGTGCCGAAGTGGCCAAAGTGCCAAAGTGACCGAAGTCCCGAAGTCCCAAAGTGAATCTGAGTCATTGATCAACAAGAGCCACATGTCATCAGATCCATAGCTCCAGGTAAAAGCACATGGAGGAAGAAGAGGTTTGAGATTTGTTTTTACTAGAGCCCGGAGACCCGAAATGGATCTCGCCCGTCCAAATCTAGGAGCCACGCAACACTAGATGTAGAGCTCCAGAGGAAAGAGAAGGAGGAAAAGGCCCGAAGACCTGAAGGATATCCCCATTATTGATAGAGGAGAGAGAAGAAGGGCCATTGATCTGGTTGAAGGGGTCAAAGTCCCAAAGTAGGAGTAGAACCCTTGATTGAAGAGGATGTGCATCAATAGATCGACAATTTTAGGTATAAGCACAAAAGTTAAGTGAGATTTGAGTTTTGTTTTTCCCAGAGCCCGGAGGCTCGAAGTGGATGTCAATCATCCAAATCTAGGGGCCATGCGTCATCAGATCCTTAGGTCCATATTTTTTTCTTGGGGAAAATATAGTTTGAATTTTGAAAGGTCCGAAGCCTGAATTGTGAAGCAGATCTCAACCGTCGATTTGAAAAGGGAAGATCTGATCCATCAATATAAAAGGTGTAAGAGCTTGGCCATTGATCAGGAAGCCTCATCTCATATCACAAGATCAATGGTCATGCTCCATTGTGGGGTCAGAAGGTGCGCACATTTTTAAATTTTCAAGGGTAGGCCGCAATCAGAACTGTGGTTTTTAGAAAGGGATGCATGGTGGTTCATGGTGAATTGTGGGGACACAATCAGTTTTCTTTCAAACCACCCTTGGTCGTACTTGCAATCACGCAATTGCATAGGGTCATGGCCCTAGGTCACATTGAATAATGAGAAGGTGAACATGATCTAGCCCCCGATCCCTGGAGGGCCAAATGCATGGCAGTCGTCAACACAGATAGGTGGCACCCTTATGGTCTTGACACATGGTCCTCATCTCAACTGTGATTAAACACACCTATAGCCTGTTTCGAGTGACACTTGTCACATCTTTGTCTATGACACGTCATCATGGCAGTGACAGGTCATCCTCCAGGGAGTGTTATTGTTCAGCATCCAAATAATGGCCCTCCCCCAAGGTAAAATTTGGCAGATTCTAAAGTTGGTGGGTAGACATATGGGGTGATGGCACTAAATCTAGTAGGTACATCCAGATTGCATATCAGGATCAAATGTATGGCCATAGCCCATTGCAGGGACACAACATGCTCGGGCGATAAGTTTCTTGAGCAGTCCCACAATTGAAACCATGGTATGGAAAATGCGTTACGTGGTGAAATATGGTGGATTGCAGACCCAAAAGCAGTTTGAACATAAACCACTTTTGATCGGCCCCACAATTACATGTTTATATGGCATCCTATCCAAGAGAATCACATGGCCACTGCCTGAGCATTAACTATCATTCAATCTCTAAGGAAAGGAAGTTAATGAAAGTAGAGATGGTGGTTGAAACCTCAGCTCATTGATCCATAAATGGATGGCATGGAAGGCTCGGCCGTGGGGACTGAACCGTCAGCCCGTGGTACCCATGTGGGAATATTTTCCTACAAAACCCATGTTGATATGAGCTCGCGTCTGACAGAGGGGTGCACATTCAGTCTGACAGAAGAACTCACCGACACAAAGCTTTGATTGTAGTGACCAGGTCAGACTCTTGGTGGTGGAAAATTGTTCTGAGTATAAATAGATAGTCTTAATATTTTTTTATGGTCGTCAACTGGTTGAGCAGAGCTCCCTATTTTGTAATGTTTTGAAGCCATAACTTTTCTTTGGTTATGTATCAAATTTGAGACTTTCATGTTGACAGAAGTCAACTTCTTTTCATCTCTCTATAAAAACTGTGCTAAAACACTTGGGCATGGAGGATCCAGTCGAGGATTGTTATGCTATTGTAATGTAGGTTTGATTACAGTGGTATCATGACCAATTTTAGTAAGCTCCGTTGTTATCTTTCTCCCTCTTACACTGAATGGCTCGGGCATGGAGGATCCAATCAAGTTTTCGTAGATGCATTGTGATGTAGGTTTGATCATTGTGCTGTTGTGACTGTGTTGTTTGGACATATTTCAGTGTCTGAATCTTGAGCTCAAGAGTGATATTGAGCCTAATTTTTTCTTCTCCAAGCTGCTTGAAAGCCTGATTCTCATAATAGTGTTGTTCACCTTTCTCACTAAGTCTTCCCTTTACTCACACTTAAACTCAATTCACTGACTGAAGTTAATGTGGCCCTCACTTCCCTATGCATTTCTTGTTCAGTTCTGTGTTGAACATCATTAATATATTCATTTTTGTCCATTGAACTCCACTCATATAAAACCAACATCCACCAAAAACATCTGATGGGTATTGGGCTTATCTTCCCGCAATCTGAGGGTGAATGATAGCATTCATGGCGTCGTTGTCCATTGACCTCAGTGATAGCATTCATGGCGTCATTGTTGGGGAATGAATTCAAGACATTTCCCTAGGTAAGAACAACAAAGAAATTATGATTCTGAAGGTGCATCAGATATCGGTGACTTGAATATTGCAACTTGCACCTGGCGAGTCCACTGTTTCAGTTGTGGCTCCTAAAGGAAGACGCACGAGGTCTACTCTACAACTGCCTTTGGCTACACCTGAAGCTGACCCAGATAAGATTATCAAGAAAGGAAATCTTTCTCGAGAAGGATTTTAGCCGTTGTCCCGGATTGAAAAGTTCCTTGGGACAATGACAATGATCGGATCTAGTCTTTGATGTTGAACAAAGACTAGACACATTCAGATTGCATAGCATTCACATCACGACTCCATGATTAAAGAATCTAGTGGTGGCTCCTCAGTTTTAAGAAGTCATATTTTTAGATGGAAGCCATCTTGGCTCGGAGGTTCGCTCCTTTTAATTTCTCTGTTGTTCCCGGTTTTCCAAATGCTGTTCCTACTATAGAAGAGTGGGGTGATTTTTTGCCCATATTTAGAGAACATAGAGATGACCTCCCAACCGAGCATCTCCGTGAGTTTCATGAACTCATGCATCAGTGGGAGATACATAATGAGGATGTATAATTGAATATGTTCATGTTCTCATTAGCGGGAGATGATTGTGAGTGGCATCACTCCTTGCCCCCTGCTAGCATCTCCTCCTTGGAGAAGTTTCATGAATCTTTCAATACTCACTATCAAAGTTATTATTCCTCTAAGTTAATCTATCATAACTGTTGTGAGGAGTATAGAGATGGCGTTCATGACATAGTTCATTCTTGTGAAAGTTGTGAGGATGAGGGACATCCCCCAGAGGAACTGATGGAGTTGATACGATCACTTTCTGCAAGAATAAAGAAATTGAAGGCATATTTTGCTCACCGCTCTTACGAAGAAAATGCAGAGGATATTCTGGTCCTGGAAACAAATTTTCTTGGCAGCCCTGCTTATGATGAAGAAGTGATGTCAGATACTGACCAAGAACAAACGACTTTTGATGGATATCCCAATGAAGACGAAGAAGAGCATAGCTTCTCCATGGTTCATGTTTATGGTGATTGTGAATCTGATCCTAGGGAGAGCCATGAAGGATACAAAGGGGAGCCACATCTCTCGACTATCTTGGCTCTGAGATTTTCCCCTTTTAATTTCTCATCCATAGCGGGTTGTCGACATCCAGTGCCAGATAGATATGAATGGGATGACTATCTTCCGAGACTCGAAGGAAGAAAGCATGACGATCCCCGTAAGCACTTATTAAAATTCCATGTATGCATGTTCGAGCACGACTTCTTTCACGAGGATGTTTGGATAAAGATGTTCAGATTTTCTTTAGAGGAGGATGCTCTTGATTGGTGTCTATCTCTCCTTGCTGCTAGTATACATTCTTTGAAGGACTTTCACGATGATTTTAATTTGTATTACGAGAAGATTTACCCGACTCATCTTATTTTTGATCACTGCTACAAAACGTTGACACTCCACATTCTGCAGATGATAGAGTGTTCCTTGTGTGATGAGACTAGTAAAGATCTGATTGAGAGAAAAAGTGAGGATAAAAGTGAGTATCTTGCAAATACGGATGAAAATTTGTCTCTCTCTATTTCCTAAGAAGAAGTCATTCTAGATATGATTGATGATGGCATATGTATGGATGCATTATTTTTCTCCCCTAGTACGCCTGCTGTCTCAGTTTTAAAATAAGAAATGGTTGAAGAAAAGAATCAAGATTATTTTTTTTTCTTTGCAAGATAAAAGAGTTCTGCGCTCACCGACCTTTGATGAGTATTCAGAAGAAGAAAGCATAGGCTTCCAATCTTCTTATGAAAGTGAAATCTCTTACCAAGAACAACATGATAGAAAGAAAGAGCCATCCATGGATATACATGAAGAGACATCTTGCTCTCAGCTAGCATATGTTATCTGAGAAGACAAAGGAGAGATGGAGGAGCTAAATGTGAAATTTATCTCCTGTCTTGAACCTGTAAATGAGAAAATATCACCTGGGACTAGCCAACCCGCATCAGTCCTCTACCCACTTGTACACTCTAAGGACATCGAACAAAGGGTGAGTAATGATGAAGTGAAGGAGGTATTTTCTTACCAGTTCATCTTTCCTGATTACAAATGTTTTGACCCCATGGGGTTGTATTTAGAGATGTGTTTTCCACAAGCATTGGAGCTTGCAAAATTATTCATTTTTTCATCATTTGGGGGTATTGTCAGCATTCCAAGACATGTTTTTTTATGCTGTCATACTTCCCTTACCTTTTGTGGAACATTTGCAGTGAAGAAAATGATCATATTACCACTTAGTATGGGTGGCTATGGTGGAAGTTTGCTTTCACCCAACGCTTGGTAAAAATCAATTATCTTAGGATTGTACATAAATAAGATCCTTTTAGAGCCCATGTGATTGTCTTCATTTTTAAGTAGAGTAGTGTACATATCTCCCTTTTTTCTTCAACATTGTTTTGAGCTAGACTCCATAACCCAACAACTAGGGCACTGGAATTGCACATTCTTGGTAGCTCATAGGGAGCATGCCATCCCCTGTGGAGCCAAATGTTATCACATGATCTTGTGAGAGTCTTATGGGTTTATGGTTTCTACCTAAGTCTGTAATTTTTCCCTGTCTCTATCCTTTTCGTAGACCAAGTCTTAAGTTCATCCCCTTTCGGCTTGTAAAGTCATCTTTTGTTTTCCCTTGTTCATTTATGTGCCCTTGTTTCCCTCAATATCTTAGCCGAAAGAAATCTTGGCCCCAAGCCCCTTTGGTTTTCTCCGAGGATGAGCACTCACCTCCTGTGATCCAATCACTAGTCTCCCTATTTTCTCAGCTCAGAGCCAGTCGTCCAAATCCTTGATCGTGCAGGTCGCAACCATGAACGCAAAGTGAAACTTTCTTAACAGTTTGTTTCAGGATTGAAGCATAAGCATAAGGAAGTTTTAATATTTCAGCGACGAAGATTCTAGTAACAGTCCAGATCAGCGGCTCACGGGCATTCAAGAGTGAAAACTTGCATGAACTATAGCACCAGAGAAAAATGCCTCGAAGTGAATATGATCCATTTATCTTAAAGGGGACAGGTGGAAGTTGATCCAAGCCTTCGAGAGATTTAAAATGAGAAAAATGTCGAAGTCCCAAAGTCTTGAAGACCCAAAGTGCCAAAGTGGCCAAAGTCTCGAAGTTCCCAAAGTCCTGAAGGCCTGAAGTGAATCCGAGTCATTGATCAACAAGAGCCACATGTCATTAGATCCATAGCTCTGGGTAAACATGCATGGAGGAAGACGAGGTTTGAGATTTTTTTTTCTTGGAGCCGAGATACCTGAAATGGATCTCGTCCGTCCAAATCTAGGAGCCACGCGGCGCTAGATCTAGAGATATGGAGGAAACCAAAGGAGGAAATGGCCTGAAGACCCGAAGGAGATCCCGATCGTTAATCGAGGAGGGAGAAGAAGGGCTGTTGATCTATTTGAAGGGGTCAAAGTCTCAAATCAAGAGCATAACCGTTGATTGAAGAGGATGTGCATCAATAGATCGACAACTTTGGGTAAAAGTACAGAGGGTAAGTGACATTTGAGTTTTGATTTTCCCAGAGCTCAGAGGCCCGAAGTGGATCTCAGCCATCCAAATCCAGGGGCCATGCATCATCAGATCCTTAGCTCTGGATGCTTTTCTTGGGGTAAATATAGTTTGAAGTTTGAAAGGTTCGAAGCCCGAATCACGAAGCATATCTCGACCGTCAATTTGAAAAGGGAATATCCGATCAATCAAGCTAAAAGGTGTCAGAGCTTGGCCGTTGATCAGGAAGCCTCATCTCATATCACAATATCAATGGTCACGCTCCATTGTAGGGACGTAATGCGTGCACATTTTCAAATTTTCAATAATGGGCCGCAATGAGAACCGTGGTTTTTAGAAAGGGACACATGGCGGTTCATGGTGAATTGTAGGGACAAAAGAGGTTTTCTTTCAAACCACCATTGATCATTCCCACAATAGTGCAATTGCATAGGGTCATGGCCCTAGGTCACATTGAATAAGGACAAGATGAACAGGAGCTACCCCCGAGCCCTAGAGGGCCAAATGCGTGGCAACCATCAACACAGACAGGTGGCACCCTTATGGTCTTGACACATGGCCCTTGTTTCAAGCGTGCTTAAACATGCCTCTAGCTCATTTCAATTGACACTTGTCACCTCTCCGTCTGTGACACATCAGCATGGCAGTGACAGGTCATCCTCCGAGAAGTGTTATTGTTCAGTGTCCAAATAGTGCCCCTCCCCCAAGGTAAAATTTGGGAGATTTTGAAGTTGGTGGGTAGACATATGGGGCAATGGTGCTAAATCTAGTAGGTACGTCCAGATTATAGATCAAGATCATATCTACGACCACAACCCATTGCGGGGATGTAACATGCTCGGGTGATAATTTTCTTGAGTAGTCCCACAATTGAAACCATGGTATGACAAATGCGCTACGTGGAAAAATATTGTGGATTGCGGACCCAAAAGCAGTCCGAATCCTATTTGATAGAAGCACGTGGCCACTCCCTGAGCATTAAATCTTGTTCAATCTCTGAGGAAAGGAAGTTAATGAAAGTAGAGCTGGTGGTTGAAACCACGACTCACTCCATAGATGGATGGCATGGAAGACCCGATCATGGGGACTAAACCGTCAGCCCATGGTACCCCTGTGGGTAGATTTTCCTGCAAAACCCATGTCGATGTGATCTCTCGTCTGACAGAGGGGTGCACGTTCAGTCTGATAGAAGAACTCGCTGACACAAAGATTTGATTGAAGTGATTAGGTCACACTCTTGGTGGTGGAAAAATGTTCTTAGGATAAATAAATAGTTTAAATATTTTGTTATGGTCATCAACTAGTTGAGCAGAGCTCCCTATTTTGAAATGTTTTGAAGCCATAACTGTTCTCTAGTTATGTATCAAATTTGAGACTTTCATGTTGATAGAAGTCAACTTCTTTTCATCTCTCTGTAAAAACTGTGCTAAAACACTCAGGAATGGAGGATCCAGTCGAGGGTTGTTATGTTTTTGTAATGTAGGTTTGATTACAGTGGTATCATGACTAGTTTTAGTTATCTCCCTTGTTATCTTTCTCCCTCTTACACTGAATGGCTCAGGAATGGAGGATCCAATCGAGTTGTCATAGCTGCATTGTGATGCAGGTTTGATCATTGTGTTGTTGTGACTGTGTTGTTTGGACATATTTCAGTGTTTGAAGATTGATCTCAAGAGTGATCTTGAGCCTGAGTTTTTCTTCTCCAAGCTGCTTGAAAGTCTGATGCTCATAGTAGTCTTGTTCACCTTTCTCACTAAGTCTTTCCTCTACTCACACTTAAACTCAATTCACTGACTGAAGTTAATGTGGCCCTCACTTCCCTGTGCATTTCTTGTCTAGTTCTATGTTGAACATCATTCATATATTGAGTTTTGTCCATTGACCTCCACTCATATAAAACCAACATCCACCAAAAAACTCTGATGGGTACTGGGCTTATCCTCCCACAATCTAAGGGTGACTCTTAGTGCTAACACTTTGGTATTTCCATTTTTATCTTCATCTAATACAACAATTCCTTTTCTTCGAATTCTGGCTAGAGTATTATTTCCAAAAGTAACATTACCACCTTTTTCTTCATTTAGGAATTAAAAATTACTCTTGTCTTCTGTCATGTGCTTGGAGAAGCCACTATCAATATACCATTGTTTTTCTTGATTTTTTGCATATAGAGCCAATCCAAAATTTTCTTTGTTTTTATTTTTCTTCCTCCAAACCTTGGTAAAATATTCTTGTCTATATTGCTTAAATATAGGCAGTAACTTGCTTCTACAGTCACTTGTTTTTGGACAATTGTTTTTCATTGATGTCAACCCTTGGAGCGTTTGAGATACCCCATAACTGTGATCGATATTGATGGTGAGTTAGTTTTCATTTATGTTAACAAGAATGGTTGATGTCAACAGATGTGATCGGTGCATTTGATGAAGTCGACATGAAGCCCCAAAGGTGTGGTTATGGAACCCAAAGTTGATCAATGAATAAGGTCATGAAGGACAATGTAAATACAGGTAACACACTCATGGATGGATAGTCCTCGACATGTAATTTCCGGTGATAGGTGACATACCATGTGGTTCCTCACGATTGAGG
This sequence comes from Picea engelmannii, assembly GCA_009831015.1. NCBI lineage: Eukaryota > Viridiplantae > Streptophyta > Pinopsida > Pinales > Pinaceae > Picea > Picea engelmannii. The sequence goes on from ML788479.1 coordinate 99,763, forward strand.
AGTTATGTCCTTGTGAAGTTGGAATCCCCAAAGAATGATTAAGAATCGCCTAGTTGGTTACAAGTCAATTAATGAAAGCGTTAAGTGGTTGTAACAATAAACTACTAAATTAATGAAAGAGGCTCCTTAGCAAAATCATAAATACACCTCAAGGAGTCTCTCATAAGTACAATTCACACACATCTTTATTGATTATCTATATTGTCAAGAAATTTTGGTCTATTGGTGAATCTGAGGATGAATCTGAGGTTGCGAAGGAAAGTCAAAGGTGAAAGTATTGGAGTTGTAGAAAATGTGAGTAAACCTAGTTTCTGAGGTATCCATGGGTTACAGGTCAGGAGGGTGCAGATGTACATGAGTTGCATTGGAGAAAAATGTGGATAGCCATGGGTAGTAGAAGATAAAGTCATGGATTTGTGAAAAGGATTGTGAAAGGTTGTGAAGTGATGCTTGTACCAGGTTGTTGATGCCAACCGGGTTGGTTTCCTCATCTATTATCTGATACAACAGGGTGTCTACAGGATTAGAGATATGCTTATGTGTTATTTTTAAGGCTTATGCTTATGTTGTTATGGTACATACTTGAGGCATGTCATGGTAGTGATTGTGCATAGTACACTTTGGTGATGGTATGATACATTTTTAGAGGCACATATTGGATACTTGGAATATACAATATATGAGTGATATGGCACATGTTTTATGGTATCTTTTGGTACATGGTTTATGGTTGTTGGCACATACTTAAGGTACATGGTAGATGTATATCTTGGTTACATTTTGATAATGTGATGGTCATGCCTTCGATATCTTTTTGAGGCATTGGTATATGCTTGAGGCACATCTTGGATGTATGGTACATGTTGTTTGAGGTACATTTGTTGAGCTGTTGATGTACACGGTTGATGTACTTAGTATGGTACATGGTTGATGTACTTGGTATGGTACATGGTTGATTTATGGTATGGTATAGGTTGATGTACATTGTTGAGATACATGGTGTGGTACATGTTGATGTATATGGTATAGGTTGATGTGCATGGTTGATGCATGGTTGATATAGGTTGATTGAAATGGTTGATGTACATGGTTTGGAGATAGTTTTGGTATCCATGTGAGTGGATATGGATATAGTTGGATGTGGTAGTGACAATGACAGGTTGGTTTATGTGAGAGTGACAGTGATAGTTTGGATGATGTAATAATAACAATGACATGTGACGATACAATGACAGGTTGATGTGTCAGGTTGACAGTGATAAGTTGATGTGATAGGTTGACAGTGACATGATTGATTGATATATTAGTGACAATATAAATGGTTATGATAGTTTTTTCTACACTTATATTATAGGGTGGTAAGAAGGGGCAAGGAAAAGGGGTTGTAGCCTCCTTCCAATGGGAGTTGAAGAACTCAGGGAGTTGTATCCCCCTTCAGGTTGGACCCTTTAATCTAGGGGGTTGAATCCTCCCTCTAGTTGTAGCTGGTAAATTAGGGATCTGTATCTTCATTCAGGTTGGAGCCTTTAAATAGGGGGTTGGATCCTCCTTCCAGTTCGTGCTTGAGAATTTGGAATTTGGCTCTTCCTATGAATGAATTCTTGATGTATATAAGAAGGGATCTGTGGTTTTCTCCCATTTAGGTTTCCACGTAAATACTGGTGTACTATGTATTTGATGTGATGTTTTTAGTACTTATGGTTATATGCTCATGATATATTGAATGAAATCGGAAATGATATTGCTGATAAAGTTGAAGTTTATATATTGTGGTTAAAAGTGGTAAAAGTGATCATATTGATTCACCCCCCCTCTCAGTATTTCGACAATTGGTATCATAACAGGTCCTTCAATAAGATAGTCTAACCATTGGAAGGTAGATCATGTATTACAATGAGAATGTATTACCAATGCTTAATGATAAAAATGGTTAGAGCTATGAGATGTAGAGTATCAAGATGAAATAATTTATAGGAGCACGAGGGTATGATGTTTGGCACTCGGTTGTTATAGGATATAATGCTTCAAATAAACCAAAGATGACAACCAAGAAGGAATTGAATAAAAACAAAAAAATAACAATGGGGTTCATATGGGAAGGATTACCTGATCTGGTAAAAGAGAAGGTGGGAAAATGTTCACCAGCTAAAGAAATTTGGAATAAGCTACATAATATTTATTTTGAGGAATCTCCCATCACAGAGCCAAAAAATGATAAAGAATATGTAGGAACATAACCAAAAGAAATATTCTCATTATGTTAGACAAATTCAAAAGAAGAATATTATGAAGAAGACATAGATCATGAATCATTATTAATCAATGATTTATATGAATTGGCAAAATAAAGGAAGAACAAGAAGTATCTTGAGGAACAATCAATCAAGCAAAAGAAGGGTTCTTAAGAAAGTTCCAAAAATTCCCATTAGGTTATCATGAATCTAAAATCTTAGCTGGAAGAAGAAAAAGTGATTAAACAAACTCTCAAGATTCAGATGGAAGAGAAATAGTGTTTGGAAGCCAAAATAGTAGCACAAAGAAAGGAATCAAAGAATATAGAGAAGATTTTAACAGGTCATCTCAAGGAAAAATCTGAGGATTCAAACCATCTTGAAGCAAAAATCGATCAAAAATAAATAAGACTTGAAAAATAAATCATCTCCTTGAATATCCAACTTGAATAAGAAAATATAATGGAAGAATTCATGAAGATTCAGATGATGAATAAAGAAGAAGAGTTTGAGAAGCTTGAGTAAGAAGTTTTCACATTGAGAGTTAAAATCGTCAAGCTCTGCAAGAATGTTGAAGAAAGAGAAACATCCACACCATTAGTAAATAAAGTAGAAGATAAGCACTCTAATTTTTCAGAAAGGAAGAATGAAGATAAGGGTAAGAGTTATGTGGAAGTCATCAAAGGCATTATTAAGAAGGAAGAATGAAAGACCTCAAAGAAGAACATTCCAGAAATGAAGAAAAATCAAGAAGAAGATTACCGAAGAGAAGGATATCAAAGAAGACCCTCCACTTTCAAGAATAAAAGAATATTCAATCATTATGAAGGAAACAACATAAGATAATATTTTGATCAACCAAGGAATGAGTTCAGAAGGAATACATCACAAAGAATATCATTCACTCCCAGGTATGAAAACTTATTTTATGGTCATTGTTTAATTTGTACAAACTTTGGACATAAAGCTGCAGATTGCAGAGCTTATGGAATAAATGATCAAGAAAGAAATGCATATGTGACTCCATATAATATTGAATGTTACAAATTCCATAACTATGGACACATATCTTGTGATTGTAGAAGTGTGATAGATCCCTCCATGAAAGAAAACATCGATGTCAAATACATGAAGGTTTGGAGAAGAAAAGAAAGATAAGAAGAGCAGGTGAATAAAGAACAGGTCCCAGAGATCGTAGGATTTGCAGTAGTGCGAGAAATAAAGGAAGAGCAAGTGAATAAAGATCAATCACAATAGATTGTACTCTCAATAATTGTAGTGAAATATCATAATGAATCCACAGTGTTGTCACATATGTTTGTATGGAGGGGGTTTTCCCCTAGAAAATATCCCCATGGCGAAAAAATGACAAATAGGGGGCCAAAAACCCACTTTTATCATTTATCCTGAGTTTTGTGCCCGAGCGCATTGTGCTAAGGGGCGCATAGATATAGGCAGATGATATCTACGCACTCAGATCTATGGTACAGGATCCATATCAACACACCCCCCCGAGATTCTACCTTTAATAAGGGGCGGGGATACGAGTTGGTGTTTTTTTAGCACAGGCCCCCCAATATCATGGTGCTTCCTCATCAGCTCAGACCCCCTTGCTCAAAACCTCTTACCAACCCCCCCCTCCGAGTAGACCACTTTCTGCCTCCAGTAACTGCCCTCGTTTCCTGCCAATACCTATCCTCCACTCACTCATCTCTTCGCCCATCACATACCCTCTTTCTTGTGCCTCTTATCACTGCCTCCCATGTGTATCCCACTCCCACCTCATGTCACATCCCCTCTCTACCTCCCCCAGTCGCTTTGTGACACATGTCTCCCATGTCGCTTCCAACTATGTAGTTGTTGTCCCCACTGCACCTATCACATTAGCCTCCCCTCTACCTCCACGTCACCTTCCCGTGCCACATCACCTCTACACCTTTACATATTAGCATCAACATCCTATCATCCACATTTTCCCAATCATCGTTCTGCCGATGCTTTTTTCCACATGACCTCCCATCGCCTAGTCGAGTCCTTGTCAGCTACACCTTTGTCCACTTGCCTGTCCTTCCTATAAGCATCCAACAAAGCACATATGGAAAAGGCAAGGCTACCACGACTTCCAAGCATAGGCGTTGAATCTGCTCACTCAAATCCCGATGAAACAGTTAATGAAAGCGAGGAAGGTGGGTGAGACATTGTCTCCTTCCATAAATAGATGGCCAGACATGGATAAATCACGAAAGAAGAATGCCAGTCCAGGCTGATAGAAGACTGCATGGACAGTCTGACCAACGTTTGTATGCACAGCCTGATAGAGAAGCTCATCAATGCAAAGCTTATAAAGAATGACAGGATCGCCTCCGGCAGTCAGAGCCAATTCATAGTATATGTAGGAATTTTTTCCATTTTTTTTCATGTTGATGGTATAACTAATCTCCCGATTGTAATGTTTTAATGAAGCCTCTGGTTCCCTGGTTATATGTTTCCATTTGAGACTTATTGTTTAATCAAAATCAACTTTCTTTTCATCTCTATTGCCTTTTATACTGAAAGACTCGAGCATGGATGATTTAGTTGAGTGTTGTAACTGTATTGTGATGTATGCTTGATTGCAGTGTTGTTATAATGTTTTCAGTTTCCTGGAGTTTTGTATCCAAGAGGATCTTGCATTCAAAGATTTTCCTCCTTAGGCTACTGGAAGATAAGATGTCCATAGCAGAACTTTACTTTTTATCCTCAAGTTCTTCTGCCAGCTCACCCTTACTCCAACCTATTGTCTGAAGTTAGATCAAGACCTCATATGCCTATGCATACCAACCCATTTTTTTGAGTTAAATTGATATCATCCTGAGTTTTCATCCATTAGAACCCCCTTTAAATTATTCATTGTGACATAAAAAACTGATGGGTACTGGGCTTACCACTACCGCAATCCAGAGGTGACTTCTAGTGCTAACACACAGTAAAAAAGGAAGAAGTCATAGTTCATAAAGATGATGAATCCATAGATGAAGAGGAATATTACTCTACATTAGAGTGGTTATGTTTATGAGCCATCTGGCTTGGATACTCCCAACAATATTAATGTTGAACATGGGGAGTCTAAGTAGTAGCTCTACAGATCAAAGAACTATCTTTCAAGAAATATGAAGTTTTTGTAGACTTTGGGAAGGCAGTTCAAGAGTAGTTTGATGACAAAAATGCAAAATGTCTTGTAACAGTTTGGTGTTGGAACACATACCCATGCAAGTGTCAGTTGGAAATTACACATGAAGAGGTTCGTGATTGTATTCCACGTGTGTATTCAATAAGGGATTTATTCAGTACAGGTTATTCTAGACATGTAGAGTATGGTTTGCAGATAGAGAAGACTAGTGGAAATATTTGATTCAGTCTGAGAAACATGAATATTTTGATGATCATTTGTAGCAGAGAAGCCTTCATGATAGTATAGTGACAGATGGTTCAACATTGTGGATAGTTGAGTAGAAGATTTATGGACATAGATGGATTTATGAGATCATTGGCAGGTCTAGATAGATATATGAAAAAGTATATTTACAATTGGAATCGGTGGAATCAATGGACAAGTGAGATGCTTAGCAGGTACAAAATACATGGGTAAGAGAAGATTCATAACAATTTATTTACAATAGGAATCATCAACAAAATTCATATCGTCATAAGAAAATCATTAAATAGTATGGTCAAGTGAACATGACAAGTAAATGAAGAAATCAATTAATGAATGATTTTTATATATGTCAGTGAATTACAAGAGGAAGAACCAATGGACAAGAATACCTAGAAGAAATGAAAGGAAACATATAAAGGTAGTCCTACATTGATATACATTACATATTGCAGAGAAGTCAAGGAGAGATAAATCATCAGAGAAAGAGATCATGAAATAAATATTAGAATCATGCAAATAGGGGGAGATATATCAACAAGAGGAGTTATATTTTTTCCCATGATGTCAAAGGGATAGAAAGAGAAAGATTAGAAAAGTAAGAGTCAATACCATGAATTCAGAGATGGATTATTCAGAGAAGGTACACTTTCATGGGAGTCACTCTTTGTTATTGATATCAAGGAAAATAGGGACTTGGAAAGAAACATTGGGAGAGAAACATGTGAAGAGAAAGAATAGAAGCATGAAGATAGGGGGAGCAGCCCCAAGGAGAGATACCCTTTTCCATTGATGTGAAAGGGGGAGAGAAAAATTGAGAGAAACATTGATGAGGAGTGATGGTCACAGGGGGAGCATGAGTATTGGAGTATGCGTGTTTCCATCAATGTTGGTGTTGCCATCAATTTCAAAGGGGGATATTGTTGGATAGTTGGTTATCATTGATGTCAACCCTTGGAGCGTTCAAGATACCATAGTGTTGTAATCTGTATTAATGGTGAGTTAGTTTTCATTGATGTCAACAAGAATGGTTGATTTTAGCATATGTGATGGGTGCATTTGATGAAGTCTACACGAAGCCCCGAAGGTGTGGTTATGGAACCCAAAGTTTAACAAGGAATAAGGTCATGAAGGATAGTGCAAATATAGGTAACACATTCATGGATGGATAGTCCCAGTCATGCCATTTCTGGTGATAGGTGGCATGCCATACGATTCCTCACGATTGAGGAGTTATGTCCTTGTGAAGTTTGGAGTCTCAAAGAATGGTTAAGAAGCCCCTAGTTACAAGTCAATTAATGAAAGGGTTAAGTGGTTGTAACAAGAAACCCATAAAGTAATGAAATATTTTACTTACAAAAAGTATAAGTACACCTCAAGGAGTCTCTCATAAGTACAATTCACACACATCTTTATTGATTATCTATCTTGTAAAGAAATTTTGGTCTATTGGAAAATCTGAGGTTGACTATGAGGTAGCAAGTTTGAGGTTGCGAAGGAAGGTTGAAGGTCAAAGTATTGGAGTTGTAGAAAATGTGAGTAACCCTAGTTTTTGAGGTATCTATGGGTTAGAGGTCATAACAATGTGGATGTGTGTAGTCTGCAGTGGAGAAAAGTGCGGATATCCGTGGGTAGTATAAGGGAAAGTCACGAATCTATGAAAAGGCCTGTGAATGGTTGTGAAGTGATGCTTGTACCAGGTTGGTTTACTCATCTGTTATATGATACAATAGGGTGTCTAGAGGATCAAAGGTATTCTTATGTGTTAGTTTTAAGTCTTATGCTTATTTTTTAATGGTGCATGCTTGAGGCATGTCATGGTAGTGATTATGCATGGTACAGATTGCAGACATGGGTTTTCGAGAGTTGGATGGACAGAGAATAGACCCAAAGGGCCCTTCTTTTTCATTGATGCATTCTACACATCACCACCAATAGCAACATCCACCACACTGGACTGGTCCCAAAGGGAAATGGGTCTTTCTCCATGATGTAATGAGTTCAGGTATCATGGTAAGTGTCACTCTAATATTTGAAACATTTGAACATGTTGCAAAGGATATTTCTTGATTACATAATGTTTTCTTGGAATTTATACTCTTTTCCTTATTTAACCCTGGTGGGTGTCATTTTTTCCTAGTAAGTTGGTCACCCTCGAGAATAGGGTGCTACTGGGGTGTTCCTTGAAGATTCATCATCCATTTTCGATCATACCTATCACCTTCCACACTTATTTCCTTTCATCTCCTTATCATTTGGGATCTTCAGGTGTACTGACCCAAGAAGGGATTGTACCTCATTTCATGGGAAGAAGGGGCTAAAGGACCAAAGGGGAAAGTAGTTGGAAAAAGATAAAATCCAAATCATGAACCTTCCAGATGCTCGCCTAAGAGGTCTTGAGAAACAATGAAGTGTTATCTTTTAAAATCATAACACCTGCAAAAGCATAAATTCACATTTCTAGATGTCCCACTTGTTGAGGGATCTACACAAGAACATTACAAGCTAGACTATACCCCCATGGCACTCTATGTACCTCTCCTTTCAAGTGAGTCTATGGTACTTCCCTCCAAGCTAATCAATTAACCATAGAGAGTACCCAATGTTTGGACCTTAATTAATTGATGGAAATAAATGGGGTTAAAAAAATGTTGCATCACAGATGAAGGGAAACTAACTCTCTACAAAGGCACCCATAAATGCGACAATACAAACCCTTGTATGTCATGAACCCTGTACCTAGAGTTTCACCCCACTCCACTCCACATGCACACATGTCTTAGATGGGTTTGTTTCAGGAAAACACCTTGGACTTGGGAAATGATTGGCCCAATAGGATGCCTTGACACCACTCCCACACCTAAATTTGACAAATTGTATAACATCTTTGAGAATTTGTTTAGTTTGAAAAGGGGGGTTCGATGCACATGTTTGGGTGGTTTGATTATTAGATGTGGCTTACTTTTCATGATACTGGTGACTCATGGACCCTTGGAGGGCATATTTATTTGTCCTCATAGGACCTTGCTTGATGGACATGTATTCATGAGAAGATGATTATTTCACACCTTCATCAGGGCTTGAAGCCCAAGGATGGATGTATAAACCCCATGCCTGGGGAAAGATTGTGATGACCGGTTTGCACAGTGAAGGAAGAGGACGTTTCCTTTGGAGGAACTCTGATATGACTCTAGCATGGATTTCCACCTCCTCCGACTTGGACGTTGGCCTTTGGAGGCCCAGAGGACACCTTCCTAGCCTATGATGTCACCAAGAGTTGGGGTTTGATGGATACTTGAGGTAGGGTGTCCTTGAAGATGATGTTGGAACGTGTGGACAAGGATCAAGGCCTTTGGAGGCCTAACACCATGCTTCTCCATATCAACGTCTCCTTGAGGAGGCCTAACACCATGTTTCTCCATATCAACGTCTCTTTGAGGAGGCCTAACATCACCCTAGAAGGGATGACATCACCCTCTTTAGGGTATTTTTGTAAATAATTGATTTTAGTTTTTATTTTGATGATCAAATTGACACGTAGGCTCAAAATTGCGAAAAGACACAATTGTTGGGTAATTAAGCCAGGATTTTCCATATAAATATGGCTCGCTAAATTTATTTTTTCATCATAACTCTCCTTACTTGGAGAGATGACTGAAATTTCTGCCCTCTAAGTGTTATTGGCTTAAATTTTAAGGTGCACTTTCTTGGAGGCTATTTTGGATCATTTCTTGGTGAAATTTTGGCAAACCTAGGGTTTTGTGCTTGATTATTCTTGGTGAAGTAAGTAAATATGCAATTTTCATTTCATGATAAATGTTTATGGTATGTTTACTTGTTCATATTTAAGATTATAAAATTGCTTTCTTGAAACCCTGGGAATAATAAACATAAGGTGATTCTTTCTTGATCTTTATTTGTTAAGTTTTTCCTAAGAAGATCTTGTCTAGACAAAATTCTAGAGACCTGAAGTGATATCACATTAGAATCTTTGTCTACTTCTTGTTTTATAAAATATATTTCAAGAGTCTAAGAAGAAGAGAAATCACTAGGGCCTAGAAGTTCTTACGCCCTAGTTTATTTTACTCTTTGAGGCTTGGTACTTGAGGACTTAAGGTGCTACTCCTCAAGATTCCACCTTGTTATCTCTTTGAAAAGTATAATCATTTATTTTCTCCAAGTTATTGTGATGATATAATAGACTCCATAAGTCGTAAAAGGAACTAGTTCTCACTTCTCTCTTGTTGAAGGATTGATCAAACACTATTCTCCTAATCTTTCACTAACTATCACTAACCATAGTTTATACTAGACTACTAATCTACTTGATGTTGTTGAAAATCATTTCTATAGCCATACTAACTGCTGCAATTATCTGCATACACTAAGCTGACTCATAGCTAACTTACTCAGAGCTTGCTTGTGACATTTGTTAAGGAATCTACTTGATATATGCTCAATTTTCATTGTCTTTTCTAGCAATTATGAGCACAAATTTTTGTGGTTTTTAAAATTTACTTTTGGCTGTTATAAACTGTCATCTAACTTTAATTTTTATTCAACTAATTTCACTTTCTATCATCTTTAGAGTCTTAACTATCATTTTTGTACATGAAATTGCCATATATACGCTTTGTTGTTCTTGTTCTGGGAAGGTTCACAAATTACACTTCTTCGCCTCAATTTATCAGACGTAGACTTTGTTGACTTTGGTGACCAATGAGAGGGGGGGTATTTCTACCCCTCCCTTTAGGTCACCAGGGATGCCTCCCTTGGGGTAGAATTTCTTCTACTCCTAAAAAGTGAGAATTTCCTATTGAGGCGACAATGATAGGATATCATGTTTTCTACACCAATCTCCTTTACTTGTCTTGGGATTTGGACAAGTACAAATTGTGTGATAAAAATACACCTTGGTGATGGCATGATACATTGTTAGAGGTACTTTTTGGATACTTGTCATATATGTCATGAGTAAAACACAAATAATATGGAGGAAAACCATTGATCTATTAGATTTCATAGATAAATTACATCAAAAACATACCTTTGATGATGATGATTTCCTTCTAGTTCTAGGATCTTGATTCTCTTCCTTAGCCTCTTGATCCTTTCTCTCTATTTTGATAGCATAACCACCCTAAAAAATATTCTCTCCATCTCGTTGGTTTGGCCTCTTCTTATATGATTTTAGAATAGATTGGAGATAGGCTTCATGGCATGTGAATTAGGTGGATAGAATTCATGGATAGGTGGATACAAGTCATGGATATCTTTATAGCATCTGAACTAAGACATGACAAGTCATATATATGCTTGATGGCATGCAAACCGAGAAATTACAAGTCATGCACAAGTTTCATGCTTAATTATGAGCTTTTTCCAACCTATTATGAACTTTTTCTCTATTATGATGTTTTTGCTCAAGTTCCATGCTCAATTATGATCTTTTTCCAACTCACTATGAACGTTTTTTTCAATTATGATCTTATTCTCAATTATGAGCTTATTCTCAATTATTAAATAATTTTTATTTCATAATTATGAAATTGTGACAAAATAATTATTTCCTTGTGAAATAATTATGAGAATTTTACTCAATTATGTAATTCTAGCCTCATAACATCTAATAACATGCTTGCACAACCAATGGTGGAAAATACAAGTATAATATATGCTCCCTAATGTGGGAAGTTAGAAGAGGAACTAATGGCCGAAAGACATTACGAAAATTCATGGTGATGAGTGGAATAAGGAAGGAACACAGAGATCAAGGAACCAATGAGTACCCATAATTACACATAAAGGATTTGAGCATATAGACAATCCTCTAGGTAGACATACTTAGACTATGAAATGAGCATGGACGCCAAACAATACACTATGGGTCAATGATATGAATTACTAGACCATGACCACGAAAGAATACATGGTGGATCCATGTCATCAATAAGACTATAGCCACGAGACAATACAATGTAGATATATGTCATGAATACAATCATATCCAACAACAAATAAAATGTGAATATATGACACAACATATAGATATCAGGAAGACAAAGAGCACTAAGGAGAGTGCCCCCGAAGTCTTCATAGTACTCATATACAATTGATATACTCCATCACAACTTGGGATGGGATGATGGAAAGGAAATATTTGTCCCCAAACCCAAGGTATTCATCCCAAAACCTGATGGTATGAATCCACGATATGAAATAGATGAGTTGATGTCGAGCATTTTAGAAACCATCTGATTACCAATCATTGATGTATACTGTTAAAAGACATGAGGGGACCCACCTATGATGAAGATGGAACCCAAGGTACCTAATAAAATATAGAGAGTGTGAATAGAGGATTTGGCTTCGAACACTCATAGACTCACTCGATCAGGAGTCAATTATGAAAACCCATTTTTTATCACAAGGAGGCCATCCACTAAGGACTGCAAGCTCCAAGGCACTAGCTGGTTTCTAGATCCCTCTCCCAGATAATGTGTTGAAGTTAATAGGAAGATATTTGTCAAAGGAGGGACTTGATGTATCCCCCATCAATCAACATGAAATAGACATTGAGAGATGATGTGAAGAGAGATTATCACAAACTACCATCGATATAGGGATGAAGGACTTAGAAATTCAAGAAAATAGCATATTGCAAACTTAGGTTTAAAGTTACCTTAAACATATAGAATGAAAAAATGGTGAATTGGCAGTGAGACACAAGTGATGGAAAAATATAGTGCAACAACGCAAGAGGCATTTAAGCACTCTCCATAATGACTGGAAGAGTAACCATTCAAAGGATTATCTCAAACTCATATTACTTGGGATGAATCCTAGGAAAGCTAAAACCCAACTTTATGATGAGGACTCAGACATGTTCCATGTTCAAGGGCGACTCAAATGACATTACCATTTTGAGAATAGACCAATGGTGAACCTCCCCCCCCACCCCCCCACTCTTTTTTTTTTGGTATTTTCATCTCCTTCATGGTTTAACGAGCACTAAATAATGACACAATTATGCTCGATAGTTTATTTTTTCGTTCAATTTTAACGAGCCCGGAAAAGAGTTAAAAATATTCTCATTATGTATCTTTTTCATGTCATTTAATGAGTCCAAAAAATATATAAAGTGTACTCATCGGGAGAGAACGAGTAGTTTAAAAACATACTCCTATGTTCCAAGCGCATGGAACCAACCTAAGCAAGATGCATTTAAATGGTACAAGCAAGTGAGGTCCACTCTTAGCATCTATTCTCTCCATGGGTAGAGGGATGAAAAACAGAGGCCAAATAATGAAATATGTGGATGGTCAAGGATAATGCATAGTGGTAAGAGGATATGGTAAGACAACAATGTAGTAGCTAGAATCATGATGGAAGAACAAAATGCATAGGAAACCATTAAGCAACAATAAAAATGTTCGGGAACCCCCATGGAATATGGCTAGAATGTAGATGAAGTCATGGAGGGGCTAAAGGAAGGCTCTCGGTCCTATAGGAAAACATAGCATGTGCACCAAATGGAAATCTGGGTGCTAGTTAGGGCTCCCATGAAGGGTAAGCACTACTAAACAAGTTACGATGTGTGAAATTAGTGGCCAATGTCACAAACGGTAGGGATCAAACCTAAGGAATAGTGATGGTGATAGGGATGATTAATAATGAAAGGTGGGAAATGTCAAGAAAAACCTATCCCTATATGACAATTGAGGAACATGTACCTCAGTTTAATACATGTTTCCATCTTTATAAAAAAATCCCTAGAATTTTGTCAAGCACATGTAAACTAGATTCCAAGGTCAAAATGCATAGTGAAATCTCGATTTTTTTTTTTTTTTTTTGTATTTCTTAGATATGACATGAAAAACAAAAATCAAACACACCACACAACTATGTACAAGGAACTACACATTCTAATGATTAAGGAAAAGTAGAGCCCATTTCTAGGCTCTGACCAAAGATCTTTTTCATAATCGATGAATGCATGAGCCAATATTGGCTTCATATGGCTCACCATGCTAGGGCCATGACACACATGAATGAATATCTGTAGTCAAATATGCTCATTGTGAGTGGTTTTGTGAGATATTATATATCCTTGATGAGACCCATAAAGACATGATGGAAGTATAACACACAAATCTTCAATGGAAGAGAAAACATAGAATTCAATGGCAAGTTCTGAAAAACATATCCTATGTGGAAACGGGTAAATACTAGGAGGTCTAATGGATGGTGCAAAAAATGCCCCCTGTCTTGGGTTGAGACTCATCATGTTAACTCTCATCGGTTCTAAATCAAGAGAATATGGTGGATGTGTCATCTCATCCTATGGCTTTTCTATGAAAGCCATGACTTCCAGGATGGCCTCTTAAGAAGGAAACTAAATATCTAGGAAATCATATGAATACAGAGAGTAAAAAACCTATTCGGGTGGAGTATATTGATCCCAATCCATATGAGGATGGAGGTGTTGGCCAATATCAATAGATGCTGATGGGATTTTCGGATTTAAAATATCAACCGGGGTAAGTGGCATGGATGCTCCATATGAATCAACATCCTCGGGACGAGGTACCACCCAAGGATCAAAAGACCCAAGGGATCCACTAGTAAATTATGAAATCATGTTTATGGGAGCTATGTTTGTAGTGGGAGATGGTGGGGGCAGGGTAAACATGCCCATAAGCGAAGGATCATTGAACATCCCTGCATAAAAATTTATATAATACTGTTGAGTATCACCGACAAAGGGTACGTTGGACCTTGCATTGGGTCCAAAGTCTGTGGTACATAACACAAGTTGATATATCATAATTATTTTTCCTTAGTGAGGGAATATTAAGAGCCTAAATACTAATGAGACAACTATAGTCATCTCATTGAACCAAGTATGCTCGAGTAGCATATTTTACTCAATAGGTTCGTTGACGACCTCTACGATAACAAAGACAATGTTTCCACCTAACTTGATGGGTAAGGTAGTGATAATGTGATGGGGTTGGAATATGTGTCTACCAAATTCTTTCAATAGTGTTGCAGATGTATCAAGTTTAGGGGAACCAATAACTTTACAACAAGAGATAGATATGATACAAGTCAAGGATCCTTCATCAACTACTGTTTGGAAGATGTTTTTTTCCCATCGTTCACACTTTTATCTAGAAGGATACTTGATGGAAGAGCCTATGAGTAACCTGAGAAGAATATAAGTTCATCAAACATGACTTTGAGGGATCAACCCCACCTATGGTATATAGAAAGGATTTTCATTAGGCCAAATATTCCACCATATTGTAGTTGTGGGTAGCCCTTGTGTTATGATTATGTGTCATACATCTAAGAACTCCCTTTAGGGGGTGAAGTGGTGCGTCAAAGGATGACTTCTCAATCTAAAGTGGTCCACCAGGTTGGGAATAATTTGTTGCTTCTGGCGCAGCATGGGAAGGCTCAGAAATGTCATATTTCTTTTCTTGAGTATACAAGTTGACCATATGGTCACACATGAACACATGATCATTCTAGGAAGAACCCTCATGATGAGGGGTACCTAGAATGCCCCCTTATGGAGGCACATGATTTGTGGAAACCATGTTTTGAGTTTGAGGGGGGAAAGGATGGGTTAGAACAACAAGTTGCTGGGAGGCCCGTTATTGTGCCAAAAATATATGGACTTCATCCTTCCTAGGGAATTGATGAGTGGGATGTTATTCCCCACAAATCGTCAGGGAAAATGATTCTTCATATTTTCCTCAGTGCCTCCTTCCTAGGTATTTTGGGGTAGAGGCAATCCCTTTCTCATTGTTGGAATTATTTTTCTTGTTCCTCTTTTTCTTTCCTCCAGGTTGTTAAGGATTCTTTGGTTGCATGGAAAACACCGAATTCACCTTGGTGGTTTGAGATGGGACCAGAATATTTTGAGCACTAGCACCGGAAGGTGACGGGTGTGACTTAATGGAAATTTAACCTATATGATTAGCTATCTAGTTTATAGAGGCATATGAAACAGAACCGACCACACCATCAACATGGGGTCCTGGGTTTGGTTTCTTTGGACTATTCAATGACTGATGAGTGTTTGCGATGATGTAATAAAGTGTACCTGACTGGGAATAGATCAAGTCCAAGTGTTGGGCATGCAAAATGACTTGCTCCTCAAAGTTTTTCCTGACCATATATACATCTATGGAAATGGGTGGTAGGAGGGACTTGGTGAACCACTCCATAAGGAGTTTGTTTGGAATCTGATTCTTAATTATCCTATGTCTTCATCACCACTCATGTATATGATTCGAAATATTGGTCTCATTATCTTGATGTAGTGAAGTCAAGAGATTTGTTCTCATACATAATGGGAAATTCTTAATGCGTTAAGAACACCATTTCCATGTCATCGAATATTTTGAAGGTACCAAATTTTTATTCAATATACCATTTAGAAATAACTCAGTGATGTGAGTGGGAAATACCACTTACAGACTTAGCATTTAAGGGATCTAATCATGCATGCAGAAAATGACCATTTAAAGGCCTCTACTTTTTCCTATTTTCCCAACACAAAACCCCACATTCATACAATACAAAGGTGCAAAAGAGATTAGGTAACTCTACCTTGAATCCTTCATTTGATTTCGATCCCTTTTCTTTCACTCGCTCCTTGACTGCAAGCCTCCTCCCAAAGCTGACCTGCATTCACACATGGACAAACAGAGAGCTGAAAACATGCATTTCATATCCTAATTGTTGGGTTAGATGTGACAATATCATAAAATAAATACACAATTTGAACACACGATATGGTGGGATGAAAAAAGTATTCCTTTTTCTATTAATATTCACAAGAGTAAACTTACAATATGTGTTCGACACTGCTCCTCGAACCTAGTCCTGGGCTCCTCTTCATAATGCACCAACTACTCAACCTCACAATACAATTGCATAAAATTGGAGCAAAGGGGGGATAAATTTGGGTAGAGTTTCTATACTCTTACTCTTCTTTTTCAAATGGGACCCCTACCCCTTCTTTTATAGGTAGTTATCCGGTTGAATGACTGGCCATAGGTAGTCAAACGGTTTTATAAATTTCCTGAAACTCTATTTCCCATCTACAACTTTATATTTTTCGTTCTTTTGTCAGTATACATGTGTTGTAGAAGGCTTGTAGGCGTATGGATGTGTGCATACGTGTGTTGTAGAAGGCCAGGGAACGTGTGGCTCAAAAAAGAGGGATTTTTAGAAGAGATTGGATCAAGAAATTGGCAACTAGTAGGGCTAGAGGACAAATATGTAGGTTGGGTGCAAATTAGGTTTATAACAGATGCCCCCTAAAGTGTGAGGTCAGAAGATCATTTGATGGCCGAAATACTTTACCAATCTTCGTCAATGTGCCAAGTGAGTGAGCCCAGGGACCAGTATGCGAGAGCTTCCATCTGCAAAAAATAAATTTGTCTCACCAAGGCGGGCATACCCATACTCAGGATAAAAACTAAAATCATGGTTTCCATTCAAATACACTGCAGATCCATGTCATATAACTATATAAAGTGTAGCCGCGAGAAATACACAACAGATCTACATCTCAAAATCAAAATATATGCATGTATAGTATCCATCTTCAAGAAGCTAAGTGTCGCCAGATGGCTGGAGATGATGCTTTGAGGGCTTGAGAAACAACTTCAAGATCTTCAAAACTCAGGTAACAGTGTAATATGAGTGTACGAATTCACTACCCAGAGGTCTTCGACAACTCGTCGTGAATAGACAAGAGGATCTCGATGATCAGACAAAAAACTTCATTGATTTTGAACAAGGATTTTGATTGGTATTTTAGGATGGTCGGGCATGAGGGCAAGAGACAAACTGCAGAAAGGCCAACACGAGCTTGGTAAAAAATTCCCTTGGATAGTAGCACGACAAATGATGGGACTCAGGAAACATGATATTGACATAAGTTGATGATGCAGGAGGCAACACCAAATCTCCATATGTTTGGAAGAATAACCAAACGGAGGAGGACACGGCTCTATGAGAACAGGTTCCTAAGGTCATACTATATCCCAAATCTTTGATGAACAAACGGAAAGATGTGATTTCTCCAAGGGTGACTCATTGTGCTGCCAACAAAAAGAAAATACTTTTCCCTTCCTCTTTTTGGGGCATATTTGATTTTTTTGTCTTTTTTTAAATATTTTTGAAAAGCTTTGAAAAAAGAATAAAAAATTTTTACTTTACAAAGGAGGAATGAGTGTCACAATCATACTAGTTCCAGGCGCAAGGAACACACTGATGCTCAGAGAAAAGGGACATATGCAGAAAAGGGACACTCGGAAAAAACCTCCATGGGCCAAAGGTGTCAAGACATAGAGGCAAAGTGCTACAAGACTTGCAAATAAGGTATTCTTCAAATGGTTCAGTTGAGAGCAACATGGAGCCAACATTAGGCCAAAGACGCGGGTATGCGAATGCGATTTAGTAAGACACACAATGGTAACATCCTTCGGTGTACGTTTAATGAGCCTAGAGAAGGTAAGATAGATAGTTTTTTGTATTTAGAGAGTCTGAAAAAAAGCGTAAAAGGAGACTCTACTGGGATACGTTTTTCAAAAATAGTCTAGTCAGTTCAAAAAAGGGGTAAATTAGCACAAAAAAGATGACTATTCAAAATCATTTTAACGAGTGTGACAAAGACAAGATCACTTGACAATCTTTTCATTTCTAAGGAGTCTGAAAAGAGCTTAACTATGGACTCTGTAAAGGATGTTCTTCTTGTCCATTTAACGAGTGTGAAGAAACAAGGTCACTTGGTGATCTTTTCAATTTTAGGGAGTCTGAAAAGAGATTAAATATGGACTTCGTAAAGGTTGTTCTTCTTGGCCATTTAATGAGTGTGAAAAAGCAAGGTCACTTGACGATATTTTCAATTTTAGGGAGTCTGAAAAGAGCTTAACTATGGACTCCGTGGGGGTGCCTTTTTCATAAATTTAGTCCCTCAGGCCCAAAAAAATAAGTAAAATTATACCTGAGGATACTCTTCTAGAGAACTGAAGTTCCTAGAGTATAACTTTGTTCGTATAGTTGACCATCTAGACCAAAAAAGGGGTAAACTACCGCCAGAAAGACGTGCCTTCAAATTTCAGTTTAACGAGCGTCAAAGACACAAGATTGTTCGACAATATTTTCATGTTTTAAAGGGTCTGAAAAGGGCTTAAAAGAAGATCCATTGTGGCTATGACTATGTATGAAACTGGTTTAGGTAGAGCCCACTGCTAGGCTCAGACCAAGATTCTCTTCGATAGTCAACTTAGAAAGTCTCCCAAAAGGGAAGAAAACACAAACCATGGTGTGAGTCCTCCCATGGTATAGAAACTGTAGTCATGGCTTCAAGGATAGCCTCATCTGAAGGAAAGTCAAAATACAAGAAATCAGGAAAACAAGGGTCGAAAATCCCAAAGGGTGAAGTAAATTGACCATACTCCAGATGACGATGGAGGTTTTGGCCAGGACTGGCAGACTCTATCAGTGAAGAATCATAAGCACGAGGTCTTGAGGGTCTAAAAAGAACGAGATCAGACTCAAAAGGATACTCAAGATCACTTGGACCAAGAGGAGGAGGTGAGGGCTCCCATGCCTCCATTTGATAAACCAATGGATCAATTTTCGATTTCAATTCTCGAGAAGGAAAACATGATTGGGCAGGTTCTTGCTCAGAAGCAATTGAACATCGAGGATAAGACGCCACATAATTAACCCATGGCGGGGTATAGTCTACCCGAACACTAGGAACATATAAAGGGGTAATCCGAACTAACACCGAATTAGGGTGGTGATTATTAGATGCCAGCTGGTCGATAGTGACAATGCTTCCATTGTGAGGGAAATGCATCACTCGAAAAAGTGTAGACACCAGAGCATTCATAGCATATACATAATCACTCCCGAGAAGCATATTGAAATCTAATGGGCCTTGCACTACTATAATGTCAACAAGGATAGTCTTCCCACCTAACGAGATAGGTAACTGAGGAAGAACCCCCAAATATTTAGTATGACATCTATCAAAAGACAACAGTTCATGCAAAGAAGACATAGGCTTGGGAGATCCCAAGACTTTCCAAACTGAGGAGGATAAAATACTTGCAGAGGATCCTTCATCCACGATACATCGATAAATGTTTGTTGAATTAAATTCAAACCTTTTTTGAAAAGGTGCATAAGAAGGGAGATGAGGTTCAACAAGATCATTCCAATCAAAGGAAACCATCCTAGGTCTTAGAGGGGGTGTGCTCGGAATGAATGGAATGCCCCCTTGTTCTGAAAGTATTGAACCAGAAATGCTAAAAACATAGTCGGTAGACACGTCACTCCCCAAAAGAAGAGTGGTATCATCCGATGACTTCATCGGCATGACCACTTTTACAACCAATGTTTGAATAGGCTGCGGGACTACATGGTGTAAAGGCACCTCACCCCCCAAAAGAGGAGTGGGATCAGCCGATGACTGCATCGACATGATATCTTTCTCAACCAATGGTTGAATAGGTTGAGAGACTACATGGTCTAAAGGCACCTCACCCCCCAAAAAATGAGTGGGATCAGCCGATGACTGCATCGACATGACCAATTTCTCAACCAATGGCTGAATAGGCTAAGAGACTACAAGGTCTAAAGGCACCTCACCCCCCAAAAAAGGAGTGGGATCAGTCGATGATTGCATCGACGTGACCACTTTCTCAACCAAAGGTTGAATAGACTATGAGGAAACCTAAGAAGACTCAGAATCAGAAAAGCTTGCAGATAGGGACCACAATATTTGTACCTCTGGAATTCCAGGGCATAGATGAATAAGGTGATCTCCCTTGCAAAGATTACGAGGGAACTTTGTTTTACGTCCTATCCATCTGGGTTTCTCAACATAATCAATGCCCCCAACATGACTAGCGGTGGCTGGTTGCACATCTCCAACATGACTTGCAGAGGTTGGTGATGGGTCAATAACATGACTCACAGAGGCTACAAACCTATTTCCAGTATGATTAGCAGTGACTGGACTTTCCCCCCCAACATGATTGGCAGGGGCTGGTGTTTTCTTCTTCCTATTATTCCTCTTTCTACTTTGTTTAGACTTCCGATTACTAGTAACTTTACTTTCACCAGATGTGGGAGAAGGAGGAGGAGAAGACTTTGTTGATGAAGCAACATCAAAATTATGCCCATGACATAAAGCACTTAGTTGGGAAGCATCAAGAGCATTTGGGACATTTGGAATGGTACCCAACCAAACCGGTAATCCCACATTCAACTCAGGAATGTACAAAGTGGCCATCAAAGGGACACCAATGTTTCCGAAGAAAGGAAAGGCACAAGAACCCTGTTGTGAAGGGGTTCCTTGGTTGGTAAAATTAGGAACTTTAGCCATGAAGATCTTATGTAGAGGTTCTCCCCTTGCGGGATCGTTCAAATCTGTAAAAGTCTCACACACTGAATATGAAGAACCAGTGTTATCAAAACAACGCCTATAAAGAGGCGGCTCCACGTTTCTAAGCAGAAGAATGAAAAGTCCTCTGAACTGGTGGAGTGGGCGGTCTACCACCCTAGGTCAGAGACCCAAAGCCATGACTAACTAACTCACTATGGAAAACTAGGGAGCACAGAGCACACACTAAAAGTTCCTAAAGGAAAATCAAGCAAATGACTAACTAGTTGGAAGAACAGTTACATCAACCAACACTAGAGCAACTTACCGATGCAAGTGAAACTCGAATACGGAAGCACCCTCTAAGTATACTATGTAAAGCATGGCCTAATGTCTACCCTAGGTACTGCGATATACCCCCGCAGTCACCTATGTAAGTCCCTAAAATAAAGGCAACTAGGTTGCCAGCTCATGAACAATCACCAGGTGGGTACAGTTGACAGTCAGGTGGACCACAATGAGTAGGGTATCGAGACTGAAACCTATCAAGGGTATCGAAATCAAGTGTTCTAGAAGATTACTGAGGACCTTGAATGGATTTGAGACCCACAAAGCTCCATGGAAAATGTGATCAATGGAATCCCAAGACAAGTCCTCTATATGCGTTCTCCATTATGCTTGGTCCGACTTTGGAGGGGTTATCTCTGCTACCTTTCTGCACGCGACCTCATGTTTAGCCCCTGTGTTAGAGGGGGGTCCCAGATAATTTCCATGTTACTGGACTTCTACACTCAGCACCGACTCATATGTTTGTTTTAACGGCCTTGAAGAGTTTCCTCTCCACCCTAATTCAAGGCCCTAACCCTAAACTAGTTTATGGACCCTACAAACATAAAAGTCTAGTTATTTTTAATTAGCGTTATTTTTAAGGCTTGATTTACTAAAAAGGTGTGGTAGTGAAATTGATGTTGTTAAGACTCTTGCAGAAAAAAGAAATGACAAGAACACTAGAAAAGAAGGATTATCTTTCTTATTTTTCTTTTGAAATGCTTTTAAGATGAGAAGAAAACACAACACTATGCTAATTTCTTTTTCTTTTTCAAATAACAATGCAAGGCAAATGCCAAGAAAGAAAGAGAACTAACAAGCAATTTTTTTTTTTTTTTTTTTATATTTTCTTCCAATCAAAGAAGAAGTAACAAAATATTCTAAAAGAAACCATTGAATACACGATTCATGGCTAAGAAATAGAAGAAACAAAAGAAATATTTCACGATTCATGTGTTTTTTCTCAAAATTTCAAGCTAAAAATAAGTTTAAAAAGACAAGAAACAGAAGAAATATTTTAATGAAAAAGCAAGCTATGCTGGAGTCCAACCTAGGATAAAACTATTATGACAGAGACTATAATTAGACAAGAAAATAAATGACTCTTTACAGTAAAGAGGATGACTGCCTCTTCAAAAAAATTTCTAGACAGACACATGATTGTTACTTCAACAACCAACATATGCACATGGGATGTCCAAGGGCAGGGCACGCATGCATGCATGTAGGCCCACTACAGGGCACGTGTGCCTCTGTTTCTCCTCAAAAAAGAAAGACAAACAGCTAAGATCAGGCAGGGAGTACTGGTATTGAAAACCAAAATCCCTTAAAGGTGCAAAAACTTACTTTGATGCAAAGAGGCAAGAAAAATATAGCGAAACAAAGCTAATCCTGAGGTTTTTACCTGACTATGGACTGTTCAAATAGAGACCTAGAAGGACCCACAAGATCCCTGAGAAGGTTCACTTCTATAGGGGAGAGGATGACTGCCTCTTCTTGAGAAGGATTTCCTGGGTTCTCAGACATGCAACTAGCACTTCATCAGCAGGCATACATACATGGGTTGAATAAAGGCAGGGCACGTGCATATGTGTGTTGTCCCACTACAGGGCGTGTATCCCTCTTAAGACTCTCAAAAATAGAAAATAAATAGTCTGGAAAGCAGAGCAGGGAAGACTGGTATTGAGAACCAGAACCCCTGAACACTCAGACTTCTTGCAGAAACTCAAAAAAGGCAGTAAAACCAATTTCAAAATACCCAATAAAAAATCCCCAAAGAACCCTAGAGACTCGCCAGTACAGTTGCCAATTTTGATGTGAGTGGGAAATCCCGCTTATGGACTTAGCATTTAAGGGCTCTATTCATGCATGCAGAAAATGACAATTTAAAGGCCTCTTCTTTTTCCTATTCTCCCAACACAAAACCCAACATTCATACAATACAAAGATGCAAACAATATTAGGTAACTCTACCTTGAATCCTTCGTTTGATGTTGATCCCTTTGCTTTCACTCACTCCTTGACTACAAGCCTCCTCCTAAAGCTGACCTGCATTCACACATGGACAAAGAGAGAGCTGCAAACATGCATTTCATATACTAATTGTTGGGTTAGATGTGACAATATCATAAAATAAATACACAATTTGAACACATGATATGGTGGGACGAAAAAAGTATTCCTTTTTGTATTAATATTCACAAGAGTGAACTTACAATATGTGGCCGACACTGCTCCTCGAACCTGGTCCTGGGCTTCTCTTCACAATGCACCAACTACTCAACCTCACAATACAATTGCAGGAAATTGGAGCAAAGGGGGAATAAATTTGGGCAGAGTTTCTATACTCTTCCTCTTATTTTTCAAATGGGACCCCTACCCCTTCTTTTATAGGTAGTTATTCGGTTCAATGACTGGCCATAGGCATTCAAACGGTTTTAGCAATTTCCTGAAACTCTGTTTCCCGTCTGCCACTTTCCATTTTTCTTTCTTTTGTGAATATACACGTGTTGTAGAAGGCTTACAAGTGTATGGATGTGTACATACGCAGGCTGTAGAAGGCCAGGGTGCGTGTGGCTCAAAAAAGAGGGCGTTTTAGAAGATCTTGGCTCAAGAAATTGGCAACTAATAGGGCTAGAGGCTAGGTATGCAGGCTGGGTGCAAATTATGTTTATAACACTCAGGTTAGGGATATATGAAAAATACACAATATCACACTATCATCCATCAACGAATTGGATGAACACCATAAGTGGTATGTCACGATGTGTGTGGAGGGGTCCTGTCCTAGATTTTTGTCGAATTTTAGAATATATGATGGAAACTTGGAAGGAATTTATGGCCATGTTGGGTCATGGGAAATAGGGTCATTTTTTAACTGTGATAAATATCCTAACTCTAACATTGTGAGGAAAGGAAATGATGCAAATGAAGACTGAGAGAGGTGAAGTTTCTGTTGTCCCATATGGAACTTGTGGTCCCCCTATATTTGTATTGTTGGAAGGTTTAAGATTCGTTGGAGAGTGAGTTCCTCCATGGATGGTGACACTTCCAGGAACATGACTGCTTCGAGAAAAAAAAATTCCCCCAAAGGGGTTTCTCCCAGGGTGAAATGTGAACCTTCTTGGAAAGATATTCCCAAAGTTAGTCCCATGGAAGAAACCCCTAGGATTAGATGTGGAAACAAAAGGAAAACCCAAGTTTCCCCCAAGGGATCTGCCTCTAGGGAAAGGTGTGCTACCCCATGGAAAGTCAAAGCCTCTAGAAGTATTGATGCCCCCAAACTAACTAAGGAAAACCCCAAAACCACTAGACATACTCCATCCAAAAGGTGCACCTGCACTTGATGATTTCATGCCACTCATAGGATTGGCGGAGGTGGAAGGAGCTCCACTTCCCATGTCGAAACCAAAGCTTGACTCCCCATTGGAAAATAATTAATAAGTGGGCAGTGATGTAGAAGGGATGGGTGCAGGGATGCTTACATATGGAAATGATGACATAGTCAACATCCTCCATATCAAGGGACCAATAGAAAATGGTATGAATAGTTTAGGTCCAATGGAGCTAAGGGGTAGTAATGTGGACATCATCGGGATGCCCCTGGGGGAATTTCCCCTAGGCCCAATTGAGGATGGGATCGTAGGATAATCCATATTGGATGAAATGATTGGTCTATACATGTGGGAGGATCACTAAACAAATAAAAGGGCTCACTAAAAATATCTCTTACTTGGAAAAGTATAGGGGTGTTTGGCTCAGTCAAAGGAAGATTAAAATTTGGTGGAGGACCTTCATCTACCACCTCCACTTCGACCAAACCGGTCTCCTAAAACCAAAGATAATACCCTTTGAATTCATTTTCACTTATGTAACACCTATTTAGAGTCGGTTTCACCTTCATAATAGGCTCAATTCCTCGTAGACGACATGACTGGTATGATAGTTGATCCACGGTGAATATACTATGTCAAAATCAAAGCACAATTCAACCTAAGGCTGACCTAGAAGCAGACTCAAAGAGAACACCCCTAATCAAAACTACGCTAACAACAAGCAAGCCAATGGGCTTAGGGGACTTTCGAAAACCAACCATATGGGAGAAATAAAGTCCTAAAAAGATTGGCTAGCAAAGTTGTGAGGATTAATTACAATGATATAGATGAAACAACCCTAACCGATGAAATTTCCCTTTATTAATGTGAGCACCCTCTGGGGGATCTGAGACTATGAATGAACATATTCCCCAGGTGCTGCATGCATGTACCACCTACAATCACCTTTGTGGCTACCTAATAAAGGTCACTAAGGATTCCACCTAACAATCAATGACCGAGTGAATAGTAAGGGCAAGGTAACTAAGCCCGAAGCTCTGAAGGTGTTAACAAACATAACCGTCGTATACATAACAATCAAAGAGGTACCACAAAAACCCAAAAAAGAAAAGAGGGGTAATCTCTCTACTTTCCCCGATGTGACCTCGTGCTTAATTCCTATGTTAGAGGAGGCACCCGAAAGACTGGTTGCAAGAATGGATTTTAACGCTCTTTAATTACTCCTAAGTTAAGTTTTGTGGCCTTGGAGAGTTTACTCTCCAATCCTATTCAAAGGCCCTAAGCCTAGCTATTGTTGGTTCACTACAAAAGAATAGTGTTTGATGAATTTTAGATTTCTACTTTTCTTTTTAATTTTGTTTCTTAAGTCCAAGGGTAACGTATGAAACTTTTGTCATGTTTGGACTCTTGACCCAACCAAGCAATGCAAGAATGATAATTCAAAATGTTATTTTCAATGAAATCTAACTATGGGAAGGGAAGATATTTTTTTCTTTCTAAATTGCATAAACGAAACCTCACACACACCAAGAAACCAACAAGAAAATCAGATTTAAAACCAAACGATGGTTCTAATGCATTCTTTCACTAATGCTTCAAAAGTAGTCAAGCATGCAACAATTTTTGTCTTTTTTTGTTATTTTTCCCAAATGCAATGCAAAAATATTCTTGATCTAAGAAAGAATATGAATGAAAATGGAAACCAACAACAAGAATAAAGAAAAGGGGATATAGGATATTGTAAATGATGATGGATCACCCACTCCATTGTCTCTACTAATATCATACCCAAAACTTGAAGAAAACAAATAAAAATAAAAATAAAACATTTCATGGAGATCCAGAATTTGGGAGAGGAAATTTGCAGGGGTTGTAGTGCACTATGTATTTACCAGAAGTGTATGATATATAATATCAAAATAAAACCACATAAATCCTCTTTCTAATGGATTTGGTATGGATTCAATATGAATTCTCTACCAAAATATATTAGCTAAATAGTCCATGCGACTGTCACGAAAAATATGCAAAATAGTTGATTTTAAATCAACCATAACTTTTCTTTCCGAACACCGATCTGGATGATGTTTTTTTAAATCGGACAAATTTTCAAGAGGAATCCAAATATGAAATCAATTCTTTCATATTATTCATATAAAGTTACATAATTTTATCTGAAGTTTGCAACCCTCTTTTAAAGGAAAAACTCCTTAATAGATCCAATGAAGAAAGCAAAGTTCCCTAATATGGTCACCATTTTTTTTATAAGTCAAAATATCACAAGGATGTCATTGAGTAAACAAAATTATATCCATAGGATCTACCTATTGATCCCAGATAGAAAGACATAGAATTCTATGCTCTTCCTAGATCTAAGTAAATTTTCCCTTTTTTACCCAAGAAAGAGGTTTAAACATCTTGGATTGACGATTGTCCTCACGTGACCTGATTGTTGCAGCTCCTAAACTCTAGCTCTAGATCCAACACTCTTCATCTTGAACACAAATATCCAAGCAACCACTTATCCACTATCCTTCTAATTCTAGGAGAAATAAGCTTACTAGATCTACCTTAATATATTATTCATAAGATCAGATCCAATTCATTCATGAGTAAAACACAAATAATATGGAGGAAAACCATTTATATATTAGATATCATAGATAACTTACATAAAAAACATACCTTTTATGATAATGCTTTCCTCCTAGTTCCAGGATCCCGATGCTCTTCCTTAGCCTCTTGATATTTTCTCTCTATTTTGACAACATAACCAATCTCAAAACTCTTCTTTCCATCTCCTTGATTTGGACTCTTATTATAGGATTTTAGAAGAGATTGGAGATAGGATTCATGACATGTGAATTAGGTGGATACAAGTCATGGATAGGTGGATACAAGTCATGGATAGCTTGATATCATTACAACTAAGCAATTACAAGTCATAGATATGCTTGATGGCATGTGAACCAAGCAATTGCAAGTCATGCACAAGTTTCATGCTTAATTATGAGCTTTTGCCAACCTATTATGAACTTTTTAATCTATTATGATCTTTTTTCTCAAGTTCTATGCTCAATTATGAGCTTTTTCCAACTCAGTATGAACTTTATTTTCAATTATAAGTTTATTCTCAATTATGAAATAATTTTTATTTCATAAATATGAAATTGTGAAAAACTAATTATTTCCTTGTGAAATAATTATGAGAATTTTACTCAATTATGGAATTCTAGCATCATAACATCTAATAACATTCTTTCACAGACTATCATGGAAAATACAAGTATAATAGTCTTCTCTTCGATAACACTGAAGTATCCATTCTTTGTTAGAATTTTATGGATTGTGGAAATGGCGTTTCTATCTATATTGAACCAATCCTCATTTTTCATTGATAAGGGTTTCTTTGCTACTCCATCCATTGGAAAATATTGATCCCTAAAAATTAGTATATCTTCCATTTGTGACTTCCATAGGGAAAAATTAGCCCCGTTAAAATTATCCATGTCACTTATATTTGTTGTTTCCATACTCAATAGGATCAAACTCAAAAAATAACATGGTGCTACTCAATTAGACCCCACAAGCAACTAACAACCTCACCTCACCTAAATCCAAGCTCACATCCTTGGTTCAAAACCCATGCACTACCTTGTGTTCAAATACCCACTTATGGCTTGGTCTCTAACACACACTACTCCTTTGTCTCATATAATGAAATCTCTCCCAAAAAGGGATGCAACTCATGATTTCTCCTCTACATAGTAGATAGGTCTCTCATGAAACACTTCAATTTCCTTCGAATTCTCCAGCCAACTTTGGATATGTTCTCTATGTTGTGGGTGCTCTAATGAATTTTGGCTCTTTCTCCGACGATGAAAAACCTCAAGAAATGATACCAGTGGTGAGGGATATCCACCATGGGAAATATTTTGAACCTTGGAATAATATTATTTCCCCACAACACATAACCTTATCATACACGAGAAGAAAATGTAAAGTTTCCTATACACATGACCTGAAATAACTCATTTTTCATCTCGGTGTGTAGTACAAACATAAACATTTGTAGATTAAAATGCATTGAGATCTGCAACTGCATATCCACAATAACAATGCAAATATAACATGTCTTTAGTCATACAAAAAGGAAAGAACAAAATAAAATAGAGGAGCAAAGAAACACAATAGCCAAAATTGATATATTTATATTCAATTTGTCTTGTACATTACAACATGTTAATGGCCAAAAGGTTTACACATATTTATACTTTTGATTTTGGACATCTGGAACCTTGGAAGACAAAAAAATTATAGAAATTTTTGGGTCAAAAGGAAGAGATTTCAGGGAGGAAAATATCTCAACTGCATTCGAGATCGATTGCGAAAGTTCTGCTCCTTTTTTACTTTGTTGGACATGGTAGTTAGAAATGACTTCTAGAAATTGGAGATGAATTTTTATTCATAATTAAAATGCCAACTGTTGAGACCTAATTCTACACCCCTTCCCCTCCTCTCATTACCCTATCCGTCCATCAAAAAACAATACCTTTTCTATTGGTTAAGTTGGTCCCCCATTACTAAAATGACTCATTTTTTTGTGATCATTACCTCTCTTGACTGATAGTTTGCACCATCTTTTGTTTTCTTGAAGGGTAATTACATGTTATGGTTTGGGTATGAAGTACTTGTCATCATGTTTTCCATTGTTTGAGATCATAGCAGGTGTAATAGTATTTTTATATGCACATACATGGCTGATTGCAAGAACTAGGCCATTCTTGCAAATATTGTTTGCGCGCTAATTTTTTTAAATTATTTAACAATTTAATGTGTTATTTAAAATTTTTAAACTATTTTAATGGCACCTGCATACGTGCACAATCATAAACGAGTGCCTCCGCACCATTTTACATGGAGTTTCATCATTATACAACATTAGTCATGGTCATGAGAATTGTATTGTTCCATCATGGCTACTACAACTTGAACAAAGGGTTAACAAAACGTAGGTATCGGTTTCAACATGAGGAGATTTGCATTCACTGCATCATTGATTGTAGAACCATTATGTACACCATGGTTCCTCCCCAAGAGCGATCGAAGTTGAATGGGACCAAACCACAAGGCCTTGACCTATTCGAGGTCATACCCAAAATCAAGGATATTTTCATAAAGCAGGAATGGTATGATTTCCAGTGCACATTTGAAGGACACAACACATTCCTAGCTATGTTGTTCGCATAGGCACTTGATGGCTTCTAGACCTAGATTGGGGATACCTGGATTCATATTACAGAACACTTCATTGGAGCAGATTTTTCTCTCCCTATCTTTGGGTAAAGGTGGTTTAAGAAAGGCAAGCTACCTCCCCACCTATGCAACAAATTCTTGGTTCCTGAGCACCAAGACCCTGACTGGAGCCAAGGAATCCCTATTTCGTGGATAAAGGAATATTGGAAGGGAACCCTAGTAGCAGTGTAGAGGTATATAATAGGCGAGGGTCGATTCAACATAGTACATTGTTATCACCTTCGTTTCCTTATGCATCTAAGTGGATATAAAGAGCTAAATTTACCCTATTTCCTGCTTAAAATCCTAACCAAAATGGCCAAGAGGGTTCAAATTCACCTTGAATCTACTCACAGGAGCCTTTAACATAAAGTCTTAATCAAATTCATGGTGTCTTTTTCTTTAGAGGAACTTGAAATTCCTTTGGGTTATTTCTTGAAATCTATGGGATTGAAGGAGAAGGAACAGGTGCCCAATTTGTAGAATGAAGGTGATGCAAGTAAGGATAAGACATAGGTAAGGGTATCTCCAGAGCCTGGGATATCGATGGATCATATTAAAACTTTTGCAAATAAAGGGAAAGGCCCCAAAACAAGGAACACGCCCTCGAAAGAAAACAAGCTAGAGACCCGCATGAAGGAGGACTCCCCTCACATGCAACTAAGGTCTTCTATGGGTAATGTGAAGGAGAGAAGAAGTGGTAAAGTTTCCCACATGCATCCACTTGGACTAGAAACACCACATAGGTCTCTGTCATCCAACAATTCAGAGGATGAGCAGAGAACCCCCATCAAACAACAACCTAAAAAACATGTGGCTAGAATGAGGGGGAAACTTGGATCTAGATCACACATCAATGAAGTGGTTAAGGGAAAGGTTTTTCCTAAATAAGACTTACCTAAAACATCCTTTGCATCTAAACAAGACAGAAAGGTAAAGGGTGAAAAAATCATTGAAACACCAAGCAATCCAAATAGGAAAACTATAATTACAAATCAATTGAGACTGAACTCCAAGGCTCTTTTTAAGCCATCATTAAAATACCCCCAACCAACTGTGATCTAATATGATGACAACCCTGAATTTTCCAACATGGAAGAAATGGAAGTCAATGTTTTGAAGGGAATGGCAGTGAAAAAGGGGAAATCAAAGCCTAATGAGGTTGAGACTGTAGAAAAACCATTTGTAACTGTGAAAAAAGAGTATCCTACAGACTCTATTCAACAACAGGGAACACAGGATTATGGAATTGATCTTGAGAAAGACTCTATTGGTACCTCACCATATGCAAGGGATCCTCACGATAGTTCACAAGACATTAAACCAAATATTAAATCTAATACTTTGGGAGTACATGGTTCCATTAAAGGAACACAAGGAAAGGAACCCGAGGTAATAAACATATATAATATGAGAAAAAAGAGAAAAACATTGGCTGACCATAACAATTCTATCACTTAGAAAGAAAAGAAGAAAATGCAGGTTGAGGTCAAAACATAGACGATCGATGACAGCCAACAAGTGCAAGAACTGAAGCTTCAAGTCCATACCTTGCAACACCACAACCAAGAATTGGGAAAACTCTACTCCATACTGCAAAGGAGGTATCAAAGACTCCAAAAGAAACACCAAAAGACTTGTTTCTTTTTGAAGGAGATAATTTGAAGAAGAGCACTGCTATGAAGGGGTATCTAAAGATAATTTCTGTATATCCTGTTATCTCCCAGTTGGCCTCCAACAATGCGCATGGATACAAGTTCTCAGTTTATAACCTAGTTCTATCAGTCCTAGTTAGTTTTTTCAAATATCAGTTCACTTCAACATATGCATCAGTTTATTTTGATCACTAGAAGTAGTTTTAGTTGTTTAAATCCAAGACTTTTTTTTAATTAAGGCATAATAAGTGGTCATATGTGTTTGATATGAGCCACTTCCTTTTTGGTAAGTCAAGTTTGAATTATGCATTACTACACTCCAATAATATTTACTTAAGTCAATAAGTTGTTCTCCAATTGATAGTGTATAGTTAAGCCTCAGTTTTAGATGGGCGAGAGCCTTTACAACTTTGATAAATATGTAGTTTTTGTATGAATGGAGGGTTCAACTTTGGGAAGGAAATTAATATATTAAACTGGTTGAACCTATTCTATGATTGGATTAAGATCTCTACCCGTTGAATATGGTCTTGATGACAATGTTCTTTATGTTCAAATATACATGTGTTTTTCCCTGATCTTGAATGCAATTTTTGGTGTGTGCAAAGTACATCTCATTTTCGTTTCAACTATTGTATAACTCATATTTTAATGACATGCAACATGGAAAACATCTAATGATTTAGTAAAGGATTTGTTTTATTTCAACCTGTGGGAGTAATTGTGTTTGGATATTTGTTTATGCCTTGAAATATTATTTTAAGACTTAGACTTCTTCCAACAAGTAATTCATTGAGTTGTTTGTTGTTCTTCCTTTGTTTATACCTCTAGTTTCTCACTTGTTTATCACTGATGTGCCACTAGCCAAGGAGGACTTACAACCATATCACCTTGCCAACCCAACCATGTTTTTGTCTTGTAAATCAACCCTCCAACTGACCAACAAATCGAGCTTTTTAAAAGAAAACCATTCCAAACATGAGGTGGCCTAACTCTTCCTTTTAGCAGTCAGGTGCTGAATTTATGACCAACATCTTCTGGCACCGTTGCCAGGGATGAAAATAAACATTTTTACTAGGAGAACGACAATGAGAAGTTCTGAACTTTGATGGTGAACAAATATCAAGAACATATTGATTGCCACCTTTCACTTGGTGACTTCATTGAGTAAACTTCACAAAATAAATACTTGCTCCCAAAAAAGGACTCAAGAGATCCAAATTTGAGCACATCAAAGCCATTGAGGCTCATCCTAACCCTGATAAGGACATAATAGTCTCTGATCCAGAACAATAACTAAGAAAATGAACCCTAGTGTAGAGATACACCCCATCCCTCAAGGGCAAAGCTACACCTATAGAGTCTACCTTTCTCCACTATCACAAGCATCTTTAACTTTCTATCCCTGAGAATCACATTGCCAAGGACTCTCAGATATCTTTAACCCCCACCTCTACTTCATCATCCAGTTTAGAATCCACCCCTACATCTCCAATCAAACAGGATGGATGCCCAACCATTTTCCTATTTCCCAGCCAATGGTTGTTAACAGGATGGATGCCCAACCATTTTCCTATTTCCCAGCCAATGGTTGTTAACAGGATGGATGCCATAATTGCTGGCAGATATGCACCCCTAGTTTTTCCTATAGGCTTACATGCACTCCCTGCCATTGATTATATTAAATATTTTCCAATATATAATGGGGAAGGGGATGTCACAGCCGAGGAACATCTAGTATCCTTATACAACTTTGTAGATAACTTTAACATTGACCATGCATATGTGTGGATGAGGTTGTTTGTACAAATCTTGGATGAGGAGGTAAGGAAATGGTTTCAGGATCTCCCTCCAACCTACGTTACAGATATTGATGCGTTAGATGAAGCTTTCATAAATAAATGGGGAGATAAAAGGGATTATCTATATTACATCATTGAGTTTGGGGCTCTTAAGAGAAAGAATGACGAGTTTATTTCATACTTCACCAAGATATTCAATAAGATGTATGGTAGAATATCAGACGAGATCAAACCAACTAAAGCCTCTTCCAAGATCACTTATGACAATGCACTTGATGCAAAATTCTCCCTTTTGTTGAGGGAGAGAAGATCCACCACCTTGCTTTCCATGTAAGAAGCAACCATTTAGGTTGATTCCAACATCCTAGCATCAGACATGTTAAAGACTAGATCTAATAAAAACAAGAAGAAACAAAGGGAGGATTCCACTGCCTCCTCTAACCCAACCACATATCATCCTAAACTTTATGAGATGACCAAAACATTAAAGGATTTGACATCTGAAATAGCTAAGATGAAATGGGAATCTAAGAAACAAAACAGAGATTTTCAAGGGGATGGGAACATAAATCCAAACTAATTTAGGAGGCCGAATGATGTCCCTCAAAACAAGATTATGAGGTAGCATGAGTTGAGAAAAATAAAAATCCCCATGCCTTTGATAATAGATTTTTTGAATGGTTCATTTTTAAGCAATTTTGACAAAGGCACATGGATATTTATTTTTCTCAAAGGAACAAGGTATGTAAGATGTATGGAAGATGCATTTTGATGGATCTTCATCAAGGGACAGTTATGACAGATCAACAGAACAGGGTATGAAAGATGTATTTTGATGGATCTTCATCAAGGGAAGGTTACGGGGTTGGTATACTCCTCATTTCCCCTGTACAAGAGGTAATATCACCCTCTTACAAGATGGAATTTGAGACTACTAACAATATAAATGAGTATGAAGATTTGGTGCTAGGATTGAGGGTTTCCAAAGACATGGCCATTGACAGTTTGGAATTTTTTCGTGATTATGAGTTGATTATCAACCAAGTCAAAAACATCTATCAAGCTAAACAAAAAAGGCTCAATAAATACAGGAACGAGGTATGGGACCTAGTTGAAAACTTATTTCTAGCATCTAACATATCCTTCATTCCTAGAGAGGAAAATCTTAAGGAATATTCTTTGGCCTTGGCTACCAGTACCTTCAGACCTCCCATTGGTCCAAATATTAAGTATAAAGTGGAAGTCAGACACAGGACAACTATACCAGATAACATAAATCATTAGAAAGTCTTTAGTGATGATTTGGAGCTAAAAGGATTTTTGCATACCATTGAAGAATTCTTCTGTGTCTCAATAGATCAAGAGGGTGAAGAGGATGAATCGGAAAATCAACAAACATCTCATTTGCTGATGAAAGTGGCTGGACACAACATTGTGTAACTTAAAAAAAATCACATCCCCAGGGGTCTAGTGCCATTGGAAAGGTTTTTTGTAGTAATGATGTCTCCAGAGAAGCTGCCATCAAAAATCAAGAAGAAGAGGTAATGGACTGCAACATTGGGACTGCTGAAAATCCCAAAATAGTCAAATTGTCCAAGGCACTAGCTGGAGAACAAAAGGACAAATATGTTAGCCTCATGAAATATTTTTCTGATGTTTTTGCATGGTATATGAGAATTTGAAGAAATTTGACACTGACATCATCCATTACAAGATCCCTCTGAAGGATGGTTCTAAACCATCCAGACATAAGATTAGAAAATTTAATCCAATTATGATGTCCATTATTTAAAAAGAGATGAAATGAATGCTTGATGCCATAATTATTTTTCCCTTGAGGTACTCAGATTAGGTGGCCAACTTGGTACATGTCAGGAAAAAAAGTGGAGAAATACGTTTGTGTGTTGATTTCAGAAATATCAACAAGTTTTCTCTAAAGGACAACTACCCCTTGCTAAATATGGACCATATTTTACAAAGGTTAGTAGGTGCCCAAATTATTTCCTTACTGGATGGATACTTTGGTTATAACCAGATAGTACTACGTGAAGAAGAAAAAGAAAAAAACAACATTCACCACCCCAAGGGGGACATTCACGTACGACAAAAATCCCTTCGGACTGATGAACACAGGGGCCACCTTTCAGAGGGCCATGGACATATCCTTTGTGGGGGAAAAATACAAATTCATGGTTATATATTTGGATGACATCACCATTTTCTCCAAATTTGATGATGAACATTTACAACACCTTGAGCAGAGTTTCCAAAAATGCAGAAGGTATGGGATCTCTTTGAATCCTAGGAAGTGCCACTATTCCATGCTGGAAGGTAAACTCCTAGGCTACATCATATCAGCTAGAGGAATAAAAATAAACCCAAAAAGAGTTGATTCCATTCAAGAAATTGAAATCCCCATAAATAAGAAGACGATTCAGTCTTTTATAGGAATAATAAATTTTCTAAGGCACTTTGTGCCAAACTTTGCTAAAATGATAAGGCCTATCACTAACATTCTAAAGAAAGATGTTGTTATTAAGTGGTCACTAGAGGAAAAATCAACATTCCAAAGGATCAATCAAGATTTGGTTGTAGCCCTTGTATTGGTAAGCCTTGACTATGCCAAAGAGTTATTTATCTTCTCTTTTGCTTCCGAGGAAACCATTGTTGTAGTGCTACTACAACAAAATGAAGAAAGGCATGAAAAAACCATAGAAATTTTCAGAAAATCCTTGTAAGATGATGAGATGAAGTATGACATATTATAAAAACAAGATTATGCATTGGTCAAAGCTTTGAAGGCCTTCAGGGTGTATGTGTTATAGTCTATGATAACAAACTATGTTCCTAGGGACAGTGTCAAAGAAATCCTGGTCCAGCCAGAAAGTGAAGGGAAGAGAGGGAAATGGATTGTCAAATTATTGGAGTATGACCTGAACATAAAAACCACCAGGTTGATTAAGGGACTGGGACTTGTCAAGTTGTTATCAGAGTCAAACTACAAGGTGTTGGAATGACATCATACCTTCACCCAATCAGATGCACCCATGACACAATTTGGAAAGGACAACATGTAGGTATTTGAAAACTAATCTTCTTGACCTTGGTACAAAGATGTTATTTACTTTCTGCAACATCTAGAATTCCCACTAGATTTGAAAAAAAGGAAGGCCATGTCTCTCAAATTAAAATCTATAAAATTATGCATTTTAAATCAGAACTTGTATTGGAGGGATCCTGCTAGCATCCTATTGAAATGTCTTGATGAAGATGAAGATAAACAAGTCACAACAACTATGCACACAAGAGTTTTTGGAGGACACTGGCATTGGAAGTCCACAACCCTCAATATCCTAAGGCCAGGGTACTATTGGCCCACCCTTTTCTTTGATTTATTTACCACAATAAGGGCATGCAATGAATGTCAGAAGTTTGCAGGAAAATATAAATTACTCTCACTACCCCTAAATCCTATCATTACCAGTGGTCCCTTTCAACAATGGGGATTAGATTTCATAGGTGAGATAAATCCATGCTCCATTGGGAAACAAAAGTGGATTCTCACTACCACTGACTACTTTACCAAATTGATCAAGGTTGTGCCCACTAGGAATGCTACTGACAAGGTGATCATGGATTTCTTAGAGACACATATCTTTTCTAGGTTCGACTTCCCTATAAAGTTAATAACAGATAATTCCCAAGAATTCAAGTCCAAGGCCATGATTGACTTCTATGGCAGCCATAGCATTTCCTTAGCACATTCCATACCCTACTATCCTTAGGGAAATGGGTTGGCTGAGTCATCAAACAAGACTCTCATCAGGATCATCAAGAAATTGTTGACTGAAAAAAAGAAATCCTAGGACTCTAAACTTAAGTATTCCTTGTGGGATGATAGGATCAACACCAAGATATATTTAGGAACCTCACCATTTCAACTAGTCTATGGGATATATGTTGTCTTCCCTACTCAATTCATTCTACCAGTACTAAAATTATTCCAGGAAGAAATTGAGGAGCCAAATTAAATCCAGAGGAGAATCTTTCAGATTATAGAGGTTCAACAAAAGAGAGAAGCACTAAATCAGATAATTGAGGCATACCAAAGAAAGGTCAAATAAGCTTTTGACAATATAAATAAGAAGGAGATCTTTCAAGAGGGAGACCTAGTCTTGAGATGGGATGCCAAAAGGGAAGAAAATCCCAAGCATGGTAAGTTCGATAACCTTTGGTTTTGTCCTTTTAAGGTGGCTAATATTCTGGACAATAATACATTTGTTTTTCACAATCTAGATGATAATGAGATCTTTGGAGGCCCAATAAATGGGTGCTTCCCGAAATACTATTTTTCTTGAAAGAATGAGGGAAGTTCCCTCTTGTACCATAGTTTTTGTTCTTTTTCATTTGCATTTGATTAGTTAGTTTGTGTGTGAATAAAGACTCCATAGCCCAACAAAGGCACTAGGTTGTAGCTATAGTTTTGAATTTCATAGATGCATGGCTGAGAGACAGTGACATATATGCATGGATGACACACAAAAATAGTGGTAAGTTGAGGGGAGTGGGAGCAAGTTATTGAATTCCAAGGCACCTTAATTGTTGTTCTTAGCAACCCACAGGGGGGTGTTTTCCCCAGTTGGATCCAATGTTGAGACCTAATTCTGCACCCATGCCCCTCCTCTCATTACCCTATACCTTTGTTATCACATAGATATGTAGGAGGGTAAAAAATTCATTTTTTAGTTTTTCATCGAGTCATAAATTCTTTTTAGTTTTATGATTTCCTCCTAGATTCATTTTTTTTGAATTTTTGTTTTAATAAACCAAGTCATTTTAGCATTAGTCTAAGTTCATGTGGTGTGGTTATGTCCTAGGTCAAATTTTAGTTATCATGACAAAGAGTGTTAGTCCCTTAGCAGTCACATATTTCTAGTCACCATCATCACCTTTCCATATTTCTCCCATAAGTTGTGTGAAGTACCTCCATTTGTCACTTTACTTGCTCATGCTGTCAGATCAGTTTGTATCTTAATTGTTGCTGACTCACTAGTAGAGTTCGCAACGCCCTCAAATTACCCTTTTTCATTTAAAATAATCACTCACTTTATGACATGACATGAGTTTGTATTTTTTCAAATATTATCTCTAAAAGCTTACAGGGATCATGAATTGTAAATCCTAATAGTTTCCTTGAAGAATTCAAAATGAAATTTTGGAGCAGGCGATGCAAACTATGACTAGCGCTACAAACTCCATTGCAAAATGATGGTAGAGGATAGTTGGTGGTTCGACCACTTGAATCTATTCTTGAGAAAATATGGAGATGTCAACGGTTAGCTCCAAGCTACCAGGTACTCCATGAAGTTTCCCACCTTATTTTAAGGTTTGTAAAGGGTTGGGTGATTGTTTCTTTTGGTGGCGCTACAAACTCTCTCAGAATTTGTTGGTAATCTCCAGAACTCCTTCCTCACACCCTGAGTCTAGTATTTTGAATCCATAAACACCATGTTTTTAAAACACCGTAGCCATTGTTCATTTACATCTGGATCACTTGTCCAAAACCTAGGTTTTCCAAAAACCCTTTCTCTAGCATTGCGAACTTTGCACAATCGACCTAGTGCTGTGAACTCTCTATTCCAACACTCTTTACAGAAAACTGTTTCTTTCAAACTTGTTTGTGCTCCATATTCCTGGTCGATCTGATGATATTAAACCTGGTTGTATTCATTTGATTCCTACTTAGAATTTTTGTCCCTGTGCAAATGTGAAATTCATAAATCTTTCATACAAAATCTGTTGGGCTTGTTTCACAATTAATTTTTCCAGTATTCATTTCCCCTGTTTCCCCAAGCTAAAAGAATACATGGTCTCATTCCTGAAGGGAAATTAAAACTTTAACTCACAAAAATCCCATGCCCACTGATATTTCAAAGGATTCTTGACCTAAAACCCTAACTCTTGTTTCTCTATTTCACCTTTAAGAAATCATTTAAGCATTGTGTTGAGGTTTTCCCAGCTAGTATTGATGGATAATCAACATAAGAAAATTTAAAAAAGGAGGGGGGAATTGTGAGGACTAAGCCCTATGACATGCATATGTTTGTTGCTAAACCCATTATCGGGGAAGTCTTCCAAAGAGTGGGTTGTTTTAATTCTTGTCAGAAAATGCAGAGGGGGCACCCTGAGGTAGCCAAGGAATTTTCCTTGAACTTTTATCGGACCAAGACCAATGTTGGGATACTAGAATTCGAGGTATATGAAATCACCATAGAAGCAGCTACTGAAATACCTAATACCGAGGAGTGATGGTTTAAATCCATGACCCTAAATGCAACCTTCTCCAAAGAATTCCTCAAATCATAATATCAAGGAGACAACTTATCAAAAGGAGTGCCCGAGAACCATATGATTGATGGTTTTGATAAGATGTTGAGGGTGATCCAAATATACTTTACCTATGAAAGGATATTCAACATGATTTATTAGTATCACATAAGACTACGACTACACTTCACAGAAAAGATTTTATGAATCTTCCTTTTTATTTGTTTAGGAGTATTGGAAAAATTGCCGACATAGTCCAGGTTAAATCTAAGGTAGTTGATGCAAGTGTTTTTAATTCAGGGTTGATTAAAATTCTTGTGATGGAGGAATTAAGGAAGAAAAACATTCACTTGGAGGAATTCATTACTTCTTCACACTTTCAATTAAATATTTATCCTACTCCACGGTCCAAGGTACAAAGCCCTCTTCGGGATGAAAAGACTGTAAATGTTGGGATCAACAAGAAGAGAAAGAGCATGGGTAATGTTAAAGATGATGAGACAACAAAGGAACATGTAGAAGAAGGAGGATCTTCTCAGTCCCCATAAAAGAGAGGTTTCACCTTTGCCAGATCCCAGTCCGGTGGAGACCCCTTTAGCTAGAACCACAGGTCTGAGAGGGAGAAATTTATTTTTCTCTTCACCACCTACTACAGACAAGGTCAAGACCAGGAGACCTATTACTAGAGAATAAAAAAAGAAGGAAAACACCGTGGATAAAGTGTCAGTAAAATACCCCATCCAGAGAAACAGAAAAAATTTACCTATCAAAGATTCCATTGAATTTGTATACATAACTAATCCTCCATAAAATCCTACCTTTAAGAGGATGAATAGACAAATTAAAGAGGCTAGAGATGAAATTGTTAAATTAAAGAAAGGAGGAGTTAGTTGAAAAGAAGAAGATAAGTGATCTCATGGATATGTATCGTGTAACTATTGTAAAGTATAAGTTCATAGCTAAAATATTTATACCTCTCCACAGGAAGCTTAGGAACTTGTAAAAACATAATATAGCCTACTAGAGTCAGATGAGAGAGCTAAGGATGGACCTGCAACCTTTCAGGGAGGAGATAGCCAAGAAGAATTTGGATCTATTAACCCAATTTGCCACAAGAAGGAGTTATAGACTCATAAAATAAAAAGATGAAATGCCTTAAAATAATTTCAGTTTTGGACAGTGCCTGTTTTTTTCATTTTGATATTTTGGTGAATAACGATACCTATGAATTAAATTTTTCACTCATATACCAGATCATAAGTTTTTACAACATCTTTATCTTTGAAGATGGTTTTTGGAGTGTTTTTGGGCTCTACTGGATATGTTAAGAAGCTACAGGAAAGTTCACAGTGCCTAACACTACGATCTGGATTATACAGTCAGGTGTTGTAAACTTCACTGCGAACTGGTTAATACAGTTGGTGCTACGGAATTTGTTGCGAACTCCTGTTCTGGAGGTTTCAAAAGGACCAGTGGTTTCTGGATGGATAGAGGAGAGTATGGCAACTTCTTGAATGTTAGTTGAAATATGGAGGGACACCCGACGAGAAGAATATGCACTCAAGGGACACTTCATCATGCATATTAAAGATGTTAGGGTAGTGGCCATCATTAGCCTAGTTTTTAGCAATTTGTTATTTTTGTTGAACAATTGTAGTTACTCCAACTTCAGACATGGGAATCCTATGCTATAGGGTGGGATTCAAGTTTTAAATTTGTCATTCACAACCTAGTCTATAAGATAGGCATTAAAAGTCATTGAGGGGGTTCAAATGGTTGATAGGAGACTCTTTTTGTAATTCTTGTTGGAAGATTGATTGTTGTCATTGATGTCAACCTTAGTCATGGGTTTTGGACCGCAAGATTGATAAAGGTATTTGGATATGAAGGAAAATGCACATGCATATACAACACCCATGAATGGATAGTATACATCATGCTGTTTCCGGTGGTGTGTGGCATGTAACATGGATCCTCATGGTTGAGGAGAAATGAATTTTTGAAGATGACAAAGTGAATTGAAAAAGGAAGTACATGTAGGCCCTGAAAATAATTAAAGAAAATAATTACAAAATAAGAAAGTGTCAGGTCGACCCTAATGTTAAAAGGAATTGACATAAATGGTATAAATAAATATCATTATACATTCATTTGATACAAGTCAAATTTCATAGGGAAGAAGAAGTAAAAGAAGGCCGGATTTCAAGGGAGGATGAAGTCTTTTGGTGATGTGTTCTAAGGTATGTTATTTTCAG
>ML788479.1:142628-162909 GCA_009831015.1 Picea engelmannii
CATGGTGTATTGTGGTGTATTGGTGTAACTCTTATACTATTGTTCATTGCTCATTGGATATAATTGAATGGTTTAAGTATAAGTTGAAAAAGGTTTTTAAATTGTACTTGATACTGATTCACCCCCCTCTCAGTATCAACAATGCTGTGATGTAACAGAGCCATCCCTGGATTTTTATGTATCATACTTGAGAATTTTTGTTTAATAGAAGTCATATTCCTTCGTGCCATATTAATTCCATATTAATCTAATTTTACTATCGTTTGAATGCTTCAATCGATATATTAAATCCATATGACAATGGATGTTTGATTGTGATGTTGTTATAATTTTTATTAGAGTTTAGCTTTGATTAAAGAAGTTCTTGTGTCAAAATCTTTTCTTCATTGGTTTGCTAGCACTACCTGATGCTATTAGTAGACTTATTTCATCTTTCTCACTACAGTCTTCCATCTATCCACCTTACTCTTCAAAACTCTGATCTAAGTTAGGAAAGACCTCATTTGCTGATCCATTTTATCTAGAACTTTCTGTGATTTACATTGTTTTGCTGAGTTTTGATCCATTTGACACCTTATCTTAAAATTCACCTTACAAACCTATTGAAGGGTGATGAGATTAAAACTTAGTATCCAAAGTATGAATTTTGTTTATAACAACCTCCATAAAAAAATCATACCTTTTATGTTGGTTAAGTTGGTCCCCCATTACCAAAATGACTTAGCTTTTTGTGATCATTGTCTCTCTTGACTGATTTTTTGCACCATCTTTTGTTTTCTTGAAGAGTAATTACATGCTATGGTTTGGTTATGAAGTAATTGTCATCATTTTTTCCATTGGTTGAGCTCATAGCTAGTGTAATAGTATTTTTATATCCATATACAGGGATGATTGCAAGAACTAAGACATTCTTGCAAATATTGTTGGCGCGCTAATTTTTAAAATTTTTTAAATATTTAATGTATTATTTTAAATGTTTAAATCATTTGAATGGCACCTACATACATGCATGATCATAAATGAGAGCCCCCACACCAATTTACATGCAGTTTCATCATTATACAACATCAATCATGGTCATGAGAACTATATTGTTCCATCATGGCTACTACAACTTGAACGGAGGGTTAAAAACACACAAGTATCAGTTTCAACATGAGGAGATTCGCAGTCACTAAATCATCGATTCCAGAACTGCTTTGTACACCATGGTTCCTCCCCGAAAGTGATGGTAGTTGAACATGATTGAACCACAAGGCCTTGAGCTATTCGAGGCCATACCCTAAATCAAGGATATTTTCATAAATGTAGAATGGTATGATTTCTTGTGCACATTTGAAGGACACCACATTGACCTAGCTATGTTTTTCACACATACATTCGATGGCTTCCAGACCTAGCTTTGGGATACCTGGATTCATGTTACAGAACAATTCATTGGAGCAACTTGCACTCTCCCTGTCTGTAGGGAAAGGTGGCTTAAGAAAGGCAAGTTTCCTCCGGACCTCTGCAAGAAATTATTGGTTCCCGAGCACCAAGACCCTGACTAGAGCCAAGGAATCCTTGTTCCATGGATAAAGGTATATTGGAAGGGAACTCTAGCAACGGTGAAGAGGTATATAACAGGTGAGGGTCGATTCAATATAGTACATTGTTATCACCTTGATTTCCTTATGCATTTAAGTGGATATAAAGAGCTAAATTTACCCCATTACCTGCTTAAAAGCCTAACCAAAATGGCCAGGAGGGTTCAAAGACACCATGAATTTTCTCATAGAATAATTTACCATCAAGGCTTAATAAAATTGTTGGTGTCTTTTTCTTTAGAGGAACTTGAAATTTCTTGAAATCTTTGTAATTGAAGGAGCAAGAACAAGTGCCCGATTCGCAGAATGAAGGTGATGCAAGTAAAGATAAGACATAGGTCAGGGTATATCAAGAGCTTGGGAGCTCAATAAATCCTATCCAACCTACAACAAATAAGGGGAAAGGCCCAAAAACAAGGAACACACCCTTGAAAGAAAACAAGCCAGAGACCCCCATGAAGGAGGACTCCCCTCACATGAAACTAAGGTATTCTATATATAAGGGGAAGGAGAGAAAAAGTGGAAAATCTTCCCACATGCATCCACCTGCACTGGAAACACCACATAGGTCTTTGTCATCCAGCCATTTAGAGGAGGAGCATAGAACCCCCATCAAACAAAAACCTAAAAAACCTATGACTAGAA
The DNA here is from genome assembly GCA_009831015.1 of Picea engelmannii. Taxonomy (NCBI): domain Eukaryota; kingdom Viridiplantae; phylum Streptophyta; class Pinopsida; order Pinales; family Pinaceae; genus Picea; species Picea engelmannii. The sequence goes on from ML788479.1 coordinate 144,860, forward strand.
AGAGGGGGAAACTTGGATCTAGATCACACAATAATGAAGTGGTTAATGGAAAGGTTGTTCCTATAGAAGCCTTACCTAAAACATCCCCTGCAGCTAGACAAGCCCGAAAGAGAAAGGGAGAACAAAACATTGAAACACCAAGCAAGACAAATAGGAAAACTAGAATTACAAATCAATTGAGATTGAACTCCAAGGATCTTTTTAAGCCATCATTAAAATCCACCATCCAATTGTGATCAAAGATGATGAAAAACCTAAATTTGCCAGCATGGAAGAAATGGAAGTCAATGTTTTGAAGGGAATGACAGTGAAAAAGGGGAAATCAAAGCCTAATTAGGGTGAGACTACAAAAAAACCATTTGTAACTGTGAAAAACGAGTATCCTACAGACTCAATCAACAACAGGGAACATAGGATTATGGACTTGATCATGAAAAAGACTCTATTGGCACCTCACCATATGTAGGGGATCATCACCACAATTCACAAGAAATTAAACCAAATATTAAAAATAATACTTTGGGAGTACAAGGTTCCATTAAAGGAACAGAAGGAAAGGAACCTGAGGTAATACACATATAAAATATGAGAACAAGGAGCATAACACTAGCTGACCACAACAAGTATATCACAGAGAAATACAATAATAAAATGTAGGTTGAGGTCAAAACATAGAGGGTCGATGAAAACCAACAAGTGAAAGAAATGAAGCTTCAAGTCCAGACCTTGTAACACCACAACCAAGAATTGGCAAAAATCTACTCCAGACTACATAAGAAGTATCAAATACTCCATAATAAACACCAAAATATTTGTTTCTTTCTGAAGGAGATAATTTGAAGAAGAACACTGCTATGAAGGGGTATCTAAAGAGAATGCTTGTATATCCAGTTATCTCTCAGTTGGCCTCCAACAATGCCCATGGATACAAGTGCTTGGTTTAGAACCTAGTTCTATCAGTCCTAGTCAGTTTTTCCAAAGCTCAGTTCACTTCAGCATATGCATCAGTTTATTTTTATCACTAGTAACAGTTTTAGTTGTTTAAGTCAAGACTTTTTTTAAATTAAGGCATAATAAGTGGTCATCTGTGTTTGATCTGAACCGCTTCCTTTTTGTTAAGTCAAGTTTGATTATGCATTACTGTACTCCAATAATATTTACTTAAGTCAATAAGTTGTTCTCCAACTGATAATGTAGAATTAAGCCTCAGTTTCAAATGGGCGAGAGCCTCTACAAATTTGATAAATATGTAGTTTTTGTATGAATGGAGGGTTCAATTTTTGAGAAGGAAATCAATATATCACGCTGGTTGAACCCGTTCTATGATTGTATTAAGCTCTCTACCTGGTGAAGATGCTCTTTATGACAATGTTCTTTATGTTCAAATCTACATGTGTTTTTCCTTTATCTTGAATGCAATTTTTGGTGTGTGCAAAGTACATCTCATTTTCCTTTCATCTATTGTATAACTCATCTTTTACTGACATGCAACCTGAAAAACAACTAATTCTTTAGTAAATGATTTTTTTATTGCAACCTCTAGGAGTAATTGTGTTTGGATATTTGTTAATGCTTTGAAATATTATTTTAAGACTTAGACTTCTTGCAACAAGTAATTCATTGAGTTGTTTGTTGTTCTTACTTTGTTTATCCCTCTAGTTTCTCACTTGTCTATCATTGGTGTGCCATCAACCAAGGGGGGCTTACATCCATATCACCTTGCAAACCCAACAATTTTTTTGTCTTGGTAAACCAACCCTCCAACTAACCAACAAATTGAGCTGGTTAAAAGAAAACCATTCCAAACTTGAGGTGTCCTAAATCTACCCTTTAGCGGCCAGGTGCATACTTTAGAACCAACAACAACCACAAAATCTCAAAAGAGATAGAAACATAGGCTAAGGGAAGCCACCCTTGAGAGTCCAATCAAGTAATCATATCATGTTGTTTGAAGAGTAGATGCTAAATTCTCGATTACACTATTGATAAAAAATGGAAGCACGTTGTTTGAAGAGTAGATGCTAAATGTTGCATGATGCTATTGATTAAAAAAATTATTAGAAGTTTCTTGGAGTAGATTCCAAATGTTCTTCTACGTTATTGATAAAAAAAAAAAATTAAGATATGAGTAAGATTTATCGTTGTTCAAGATTGGTATTAAAAACATTGATAAAAATTTCTTGAAGAGTAGATGCTCACTAGTTCAATCACATTGTTGATAAAAATATTTATAGAATTTTAAGATACAAGTAATGAATTATCTTCATTCAAGTTTTTTTAACAATGTTTTGTTACATTTTAAATAATAAAGACTTTTATGTTTAATTTACTTTATAATCAAAATTTTCAATATTAAATGAATAAAAAATGTATTCTTCAATATCACAAAAATTTACAAAGAAAATACTACAAAAGTAAACAACTCCCCAAAACACTGGGTTTTGCATTATCATCATCGAACTTCTCTTTGAACAATAAAGAAGCATCAAATTCTCTATCCTTCATAAAAAAAATATGAACTTTCAGAGGTTGCATGCAAGCAACATGGAATATAGAATATTTATGAATTTCAATTCTCTAAATGAATCTTAAGTCTAGTTTTGAGAAATCCACATACTATGTGGTTTGAAAAGAGGAACTCAGTGACTCCATTTCCAATCAAACAGGGTTTCGGGCCCCTGATTTTGATAACTAAAATTCTTATGTTTTAATTTAATTTTATCGCATTATCTGTAATGGGATGAAAATAAATTTGAGATGTGTAAAGGGATTATAATAATTAAAAAATCCAGTGTCATGTCATTTTAAATTAACAAAGATTTAAAAAATTGAAATGTAAATTTATTAATACTTTACAAATTTTAAGATGATTTAATATGATATTATTTTAGTCTAATTTTATATTAGTATGTATATAAAAAATATTAATGTTTGGTATTAAGCAAATTATATTGTGAAGCTCCATATGATCTTAGGTTATACCAAATAGGAGTGTCACAAAGAAACTATGTGGCCCTGTCTCATCCCGAATGTAGTTCCATCATTAGTAGATAAAGTCAAGGTGGGACCCTCAATAGTTGTATTTTCTCAAGTGGAATTTGCAAGATCACGCCATAGATCCCTTTTCTAATACCTCTCATCTTACCCAACAACATCTTCGCTACCTCATAGGAAGAAAGGGAACCACCAACAATTGACACAACATTCGTTGAAGCAACACTATTCGAGTAAGATTGTATTAACTGGCTATTAGGTTTATTGGAATAAAAGTATACAGTTTTTTTAGATTATTAGTATAGGATATTTATTTACTTATAGATATTATTTATATTGAAATTGTTTCATGATTTTGGAGCAGGTCGGTTCAACCATACATTATAGGTCGGCCCTAAAAGTGAGGAAAATGATACTGTAAATATATGATATGTGTGTGCATTTGAAGAGAATCCAAGAAAGAGATCAAGTCTGAGGTGCACAGAATATATATGAGTTGTGCTAAAGGAGTTGGGGTGTCTTTTTAGGATCTAAATGTGTGCAAGATAAGTATGAGGATTTTTCTTGTTCTTAAAGTACACTATGAAGGACTAAAGGTCCATGATTCTACAAAGTGCGTTGTTTTGAGGTTTTGGCACTACATTCTCGTATTATATCTCGAGAATGATTCAATGAGGCCCACTAGGGAATGAAGGATAAATATGATTAGGGCTTGAATCTGTGGGCATGATGATGTTGTAAGATGCATGAAGTATGAAGCATGTAGTTGAAGTTAGAAGAAATCTATGGATGGAGATATTATATTGGTTTCTATAGAGGTCTTACTAAGTTTGTGCTCAACTAAGCAGATTGGTGTCTCTAGTAGGTTGGTGCCTACACAATATCTTGTTGAGTTGGTGCTCAGTTGAAGAGATTGGTGTCTCTAGTAGGTTAGTTCCTATAGGTGTTGTTGAGTTGGTTCTTAGCCAAGGGGATTGGTGTATCCAACAGGTTGGTTCCTGCAAATATTGTAATAGTAGGTTTGTCCATATAGATGATGTTGAGTTGGTGCTTAGGTGAGGGGATTGGTGTCTCCAACATGTTGGTGCATGCAAATTTTTAGCACTGAGAATCACCCTCAGATTCCAAGAGGATAATCCCAGTACCCATCAAAATATTTGTAAATGTAAATGAGTGATTTAAGGTCAAATGGACAAAACTCAAAATAAGGATGTTTTAACTCAGAAATCTGGGCTAGCATGCATAAAAAAATGAGGTCTTTATTAACTTCAGTCTGTGATTTGGAGTAAAAGCGAATAGGAGGAAGACTTAGTGAGGAAGGTGTAAAGGTCTTCTATTGACATTAGGTTTTCAAGCAGCCAAGGGAAGAAAAAATCAGTCACAAGAACTTCTTGAACTTAAAGTTTAAGAACACTGAAAAACATTCATAGCAATATTATAATCAAACATTCATCATTGTTGGATTACTGGGAGGGGGGTGAATTAGTAATAGAGAAATTTAACCATTTTTAACCATATAATCTAAGTGTTATATCAATGTAGCATTATCATCCAATAACTGCAGAGTAAATAAGCAATGAACAAATGAATAATCATACACATACACAATACACCAATGTTTTACGTGGAAACCCAAAGAGGGATAAAACCAAATAATTCTTTTTCTTATATGTTTTGAAGAATTATATTCATTAGAAACACCAACTTCCTTTGTTTTCCATCTGAAACTGGAAGGAGGCTCCAACCCCCTTGTTTCTCAGGCTACAACCTGAGGGAAGCTCCAACTCCCCTATTCTCTGGCTACAACCAGAAGGAGGATACAACCTCCTATGTTCTTCGGCTACAAACGGAAGGTGGATACAACCACCTGTCCTTTCCCTGTCCAACTACCCTGAAGTAGAAGTAGAATGATGGAACCACTGTCACACTATCATTGTGAGATATACCGCTGTAAACCTGTACCAATAAACCTGAACTATGCATCAACATATACCAAACAACTTGTAATCAACCTGTACTATAAAAAAGTGCATCCAACCATGTACCAAGTGTGTACCAATCATGTGTCAACTACTCATCAACTATGACTCATCAATATGCACCAACATCATCAACTATACACCTCATGTATGTGCCAACTCATCAACTACTTGTCTCAACCATGTACCCAACATGTACCTTAACCAAAATCCCTCATCAATTTAATCATCCAAATATGATTTGTAACTATGTAATAGACCTGGTGTATATGATCACATACCTAGAAACCTTCCTTAACTTTCACAACAAGAGACTAGCATTTTCATCAAACTTTTCTTTAGTCTCACATGACTAGTTTGGGATTAGTCAACAACCCTAACTTGAAATAATCATAACTATGTACCTGTAATGGATAAATATATGAAAATAGTACACAATGTTATTCATTTTGTTTTATGCAATTCTTCCAGGTGTCACTACTTGGAACCTAGCAAAAAAAGAGTTATAGCAAAAATGTCATACTTTGCTAAATTCTGGCTTATTCTAGAGAGTGACCTTGTAGAGTGTGCCCCGCACGAAATATTTGTTGAATGGATCTGAAAATGTTACACATAATACTAAAGATTGTATTATAACCAACACATTTGGTCTTATGAAATTTGGATCTGTTATGAAGAATTTATGATGTTTTTACCTGAAACACCTGTTTTAGACTAGTTTCAGGACTAGCCATAAACCCTATTTTCCACAGAGTGTAACTCCAAAACTACAACGACCCACAAGATAAAAATTTTACCACGTATACTTGGATATGTTTCCTAAATGTCCCATCAATTTCACTATTTGAATCATTCTATAAAATAAGTTATTATGAAAATGGTGAGATGACCTGTAAATAACATACCTTAGAAAGCATCATCAAAAGAATTTAACCTCCCTTCAATTCCAACCTTCTTTTCTTCACCTTCCCTCTAAAATTCAGCTTAGATATCCTTTGGTTACCTCATTCAACTATAGATATTCAATATTCTCAAGTTTTATATAAAATGAGAGAGCCTTGCCTCTTATTTATGCTCTCCAAGTAGCTTCCTTAAAATCATCTGCTAGGTCACTTTGCCCACTTTCCTTATTTTAGGGTTATCCCACTTCTAATTTCTCCATTAAATTTATTATTTAAATAATTTATTTTTTATTCAATTTGAATTATAGTACACTCATCACTTCGCTTTATTATTTACCTTCTAAAATCTCTTAAACCACTTTGGCTACTTTGACATTTTGAGGCTTCTAGATGACATATGCGGGTCCTCCAACTTCGTAAGGCCATAACTCTCAAACCGTGAGGAGTTATGGGACATTCCACATACCACCAGAAATGGCATGACATCTAATTTACATATAGAATAGTATTACCTACAAATATATCAAAACTCATACCATTATCCATCAAACAAAATTGGGTCCATTACCCAAACCTGGGTTCTCCAACTTCTCATGGCCATAACTCTCTAACTGTGAGGAGTTATGTGACATTCCACATACCAGTGGAAATGGAATGAAATTTACTATCCATATAAAATAGTATTACCTTCAAATATATTAAAACTCATTCCATTATACATGAAACAAACTTGGGTCCATTACCCAAACCTTTGTGCTACCAGAATTCGCTACCAGACTTTCTTCAAGGGTTGACATCAATGACAACCAACCTTAATCAACAATATCCCCCTTTTTCATTGATGGAAAAACTCTGATGCAATAATGAAATAATTTCATGCAATACTAAAGTCATATCACTCATACTCCCCTTGGAACCATGCATTTGTCCTCTGCATCTTTGTGACCATTTCTCCCCCTGGAATCATGCCTCTGTCGTCTGCATATGATAAATCTCTCACCCTTTGTCATCAATGGAAAATGTATCTTTCCATCTGGGAATGCTCCCCCTAACTGAACTGTCCTCTTTATGGTGCTTCCTCATGTACATCTAATACATATAAGATAATATTTTAAAAGAATTCATTTTGGAGTAGAAATAACTCCGAGTCTCTAGCGAAGATACTCAAAGGCTTCTCATGGAAGTGGTTTTGTAAATATGTCTGCCACTTGTTCTTTTGTGCCCACATACTCAACTCTGATGTTCTTTTCTGCAACCTATTCCCGTAGAAAGTGATACTTGATTGGAATGTTCTTTGTCTTGGAGTGCATCACCGGGTTCTTTGAGATACTGATGGCGCTTGTATTATCACAATAGATTGGAATGGGCTCATCATACTCAACCTGTATATCTGTCGGAGTTTGTTTCATCCAAAGAACCTGTGTACAACATGTTGTTGCTGCAATATACTCTGCCTCGACTGTAGATATATTTACTAATGATTGTTTATTTCTTAGCCATGATACTAAACACTAACCCAAGTAGAACGTTGCTCCACTGGTGCTTCGTCGATCATCAATAAAACCTGCCCAATCTACATCTGTGTAGGCAATAAGAGATAGATCCTTTCCTTTTGTGTACCATAATCCAAACTCTTCTATTCCTTTGAGATATCTGAAAATCCTCTTCACTGCTAGCACATATGATTCCTTTGGTGTTACTTGAAATCATGCCACCTGTCCAACTTCCTGCATTACATTTGTTCTGTATGCTGTCACATATAGTATGCTACCAATCATTGACCTGTATTTCCTATGATTTGTAGACTTTGAATCATCATCTTTGCTTAACTTGCAACTGGTTTGCATGGGAGTGATAACTGGTTTGCAATATTCCATTCTAAACCTCTTTAGCATTTCTCTGATATACTTGGTTTGAGAAAAACAAATTCCTTAGTTTCTTTGACATATCTGAAGTCCCAGAAAGAAGGATAGTTCTCCAAGTAATGACATTTCAAATTCATTCTGCATATCCTTTGCAAATTTTTGGCTTAAATTGTCATCATCACTACCAAAAATAATATCATCAACATAAACTTCAATTAATAAAAGACTATTTTGACTTAACTTGATGTAGAGGTTGTTGTCTATACTTCCTTTTTTGAACCCTACATGTTGTAGATATTTATCCAATCTAGAGTACTATGCTTTAGGAGCCTGTTTTAGACCATACAAGGCCTTCTTTAATTTACACACATAATCTGCATTCTCTAACAACTGAAATCCCTCTGGTTGTTCAATGTAGACTTCTTCTTCAAGTTCCCCATTCAGAAAAGTTGATTTTACGTCCATCTGATACACTTTAATATTTTTGGAGCATGCATAAGCTAAAAGAAATCACATTTCTTCCATTCTGGAAACTGGGGAAAATGTCTCTTCAAAGTCGATTCCTTCAACCTGTGCATATCCTTTACATACCAATCTAGCTTTGTTCCTTGTAACCTATCCATATTCATTCAATTTATTCCTGTATATCCAATTTGTGCCGATCAAATTCTTATCCTTTGGTCTTGGAACCAATTCCCAAGTGTCATTTTTCTCTATTTGATCCAATTCTTCATCCATGGTCTTGTTCCAAAATTCATCCTTGTTGGCCTCTTCAAAAGAGGTTGGTTCAATCATATATGTGAGTTCTAGGTGTGTTTGTTCTGGTGAACATATTCTTCTTCTAGTCTCAACTCCTGCGTCTTTGTTTTTGATAATCTGATCTAAAGGATAATTCTTTTGTACTCGTCTGCTAGGTGTTTTTGGAGTTACTTGCTGAACTTTCTCTTCTGTTTCTGTCAGATCCTCTTCGTCTTCCCCTTCTTTTTCATCTTTTGTTTCTTCTTCATAAAGTTGTTCCATTGATTCATTTTCTTCTTCCTTTAATTCTTGTCTACCCGTTTCATCAATTGTTACGTTGATGCTTTCCACCACTTTGTTCAATCTTAGGTTGTAACACTTGTATTCTTTTCTTGTACTTGAGTAACCAACAAGTACTCATTTGTCCACACAAGAGTCAAACTTTTCCATTCTGCCATCTTCTCTTTTGATGTAACATTTGCTTCCAAAAACTCTAAAGTGCGTTACATTTGTTGGTCTTCCTTTCCATAGCTTGTAAGGAGTTTTGCCAGTGTTGTTTCTGAGCATTACTCTTTTTTGAATGTGAAATGATGTATGTACTTTTTGTGTCCAAAAAATATCTGTCAATTTTGAATCCATTAGCATTGTTCAAGCCATTTCTTGTATTGTCTTGTTCTTTCTTTCAACAACTCCATTTTGTTGATGTGTCCTAGCAATGGAGAATTGCCTTTTTATTCCATGAATGCTACAATAGTCCATTAATTCCTTTGAAGTGAACTCTTCTCCATTATCAGATCTCAAGCATTTGAATTTTGAATCCATTTCATTTTCAACCATTTCCTTGTAGATCTTGAATTTTTCAAAATCTTCTAACTTATTCTTGAGAAAGAAAATTGCGGTCATTCTTGTATAATCATCAACTAATAACATACAGTGTTTCTCACCTTTTAAGCCCTTTGTTGTAGTTAGTACAAATAGATTAGTATGCACAATTTCCAGTGGTCTTGTCGTTGAATATTCCTTTGATTTGAACCTAATCTTTGTTTTCTTTCCTTGTTGACAATGCTTGCATAAAGTGTTGGTTGGTTTTGTGATCTGGGGAATTTCTCCGACTACTTCTCTTTTGCTGATTTTGACAAGGTTATCAACATGTATGTGACCCATTCTTTTGTTCCATAGCCAACATTCATCTTCCTTTCCTATACAACACTTTTCATTTCCAATTTCACTTAACACATATATGTTGCTTGAAGTTATCGCAGCTGTAGCAATCAATTTTCCTGAACCTTCTTTTCTTATCTAACACTTTTGTGAATCGAAAGTAACTTTATGACCTCGGTCACACATTAGACTCACACTTAGAAGATTATATTTCATATCTTCTACTAGTAGAACATTTTCTTCCTTTGTATTCTTGTTCCCAATTCTGAATGTGCCTTTTCCAATGATTTTGGTTAAATCATCATTTACGAAGGATATTGATCCATATCTTTCCTTTCATAATGTAATAAACCTGTCTCTATCACCTGTCATGTGTTTTGAACACCCACTGTCAACATACCAACCAAATTTCTTCTTCTTAGCTTGTAGTGCGAGTGTGCATTCTTCATTTCTATATTGATTCTGCTTTCTTATCCATGTACTTTTCTAAGGTTCATGTCTGTGACTGTTGTTATTCTATTGTGGTTCTCTAGAAGGGACTACCATTCTGCAATCTTTGACCATGTGTCCAAAATTGTTACATTTGTAACATTCCACTTCAGTGCTCAAAGATTCAAACCCGTTGTAACTTATTCTCTGTGTTTCACTAGGCCTTCTTGGATAACCCCTTTGTGTATGATTTTCAAAGTTGTTTTTGTTCCTGTTGTTATCTCTGCAATTCACAACTTTACGTACATAAACCAAAAAATATAGTTTGATACCTGGGAGTTCAAGATCTTATGAAAGGAGGTACTCTTATGAATTCTTCTTCTTCTTGAGGCCTATCTGTTGGTTGTTGATTATGAAATCTGAATCTTCTCGATAGAGGATTGTCCCTGTAATCTTCCTTGTAGATCTTCCTATCCCCCTTGATTATTTCTGCAAATATTTTTGGATATGTTTCTTGCTCTATTGTTTTGGAGCTTGATCCTTTTTCTGTCTAATTGTATCCAAGTCCGGACTTGTCATGATAATATTTTGGACTATTGATAATGTCATCCAAAATTTTTGAGTTGTTTTGCATATTTTTCTTTTGAAGATCCTTTCTTAATGTGACAATCTCTGCTTCCAAATTTCCAATGATCTTGTCTTTTTCTTCTAGTTGTTCTTTGAGTGCTTCTTCAATTCTTTTATCTTCTTCTATTTGAACCTTCAAATTTATGATCATTTGTTCTAGTTCTTGTTATACCTCAAAATTACTCACTTCTATATTGTCGCAAGTGTCGTCATTACAAGTGTTGTAAGTGTCGCATATTGTCCGCAAGTGTCGCATCTTGACCACAAGTGTTGCAAGTGTCATAAGCATCATACTGCCATCTTGCCCATGTCGTGCCTCTAACAACATCACAAAGACACTTAAGACACCTCAAAGGTTAGTTTGGAAGAAGAGAATCCACTTGATAGGAAGTACAAGCCTTTTGCCATTGGAAAAAACACTCAAAAAATGAATTTTGGAGAGGAGTGCTTCCCTACCCACTATCAGGGAGTGATGGCACTCCCTAAGCCTCTTTGGGGGAGTGCTTGAGCGCCATGTGCACCCTTTTGGGGGAGTGCTACCCTTTTTTTAGCAAATTCTGGGTTTGTTGAGGCAAATAAGGGAAGAATCCCTCAATTCCTGAAGGTAGTTGGATTTGAATAGATGGTCAAGGCATGATATTAGGGGAGATCCTCAACTGAAGGAGAGGAATCCTCAAATTATCCCAAAGATCTCTCAAGTGGTTGGACCTCTCCAAAGTTATATAAGGAGGAATTCTCATGGTGAAAGGGACAAGGAATATTGAGAATTGTACCTAACTTATGATCTCATAAGAAGGTATTGTCATTGGAGACTAGAGATTGATACCAAACTTATGATCCTATAAGTGGTATTGAAAGGTACAAGGAAGATTGAGAACTATACCTAACTTATGATCTCATAAGAAGGTATTGAAAATGGAAAAGATTGGAGATGTGAAACTTATGATCTCATGAGTGAGATGTCATCAATGAAATCAGTGGAGATTATTTGAGCAAAGGGGTTGGACAAGGAGAACTGGAAGAAGCTGTTGCACCTTCATTCAAAGGATTGTAAGTACTTTTACTTGTTCTCATTAATAATCAATCCTTGGCCTATTTCTTTCAAACTTGTGCTTGTTCCATATGAGTTTTTCTGTAGTAGATGGATCTATGATTGAGCTAATCTCAATAGAGTAGGAAGTCTTTTGTACCTTTGTTTGTCCTACAAGATCTATCAGGGAGCTCAAGATTGAAGCTCAACCAAGACTTTGAAAGGACAAACGTCGCTAATAAGGTACATATATTTCTCCTTCTCTTTCATTGATTAGTTTGATTAGATATAAAAGGAAGTCAATGTCCATGTTAAGCACTTTTCTGTCTTGGCCATAGGAGTCTAGAGACTAAGAGGGAATCCACTTGTCTGCAGGGGGATTCACCTACAACATAAATTGGCGACTCAACTGGGGAGGATCTCTGTTTTTTGTTTCCATTCCCAGATCTTGTTTTGGCCCTTTTCCCACTGATTTGATCTTCTACATATTGTCTTTTTTATTCTTAGATTGGTTTGATTGCCTCTTTATGTCATCATGATCACCCCGATTGACTGAATTTTATTGAATTTTTGAGTTTTTGGGAACTTTTTTGAGCTTTTGTAGGAGAGCTCTCCCCTGCCCTTGTTAGCAGAACACCAACACTCCATGGTGGTATTACATAGAGTGTTAGAGAACTTTGGTACCCCTTACACCAGAGCACTATCCCATTTTCAGTGAAAAACCCTCTAGTTTTTCAATTTTCTGGGTTTAGTTTTTGCCTTTTGCATTTGCTCAAGGTCTCATACTCTCAGTCCATTTTGGTATTGGCCTTCAATACCCTATTTTCTAAGGATTCATCATCTTTTGTGTGGATTTTTTGACATTTTTCCTTACTTTGCAATTTGTCCTTCACAATTTGGAGTCAATTTGTCGTTTTCTCCTCGTTTATCTGAATGAGTGAAAACGTTGTGAGGGGTTTCAAAGGTATTTTGTACTTTTATTTCTGATATTTGAGTCATCTTGTCCAAGATCTTTCTCCTTCCTTTTGAGTTTTTGGCTTTATGTTTCTTGTTTGATCATAACAAGGCTGTCTTTTGGTTTATGTGAAGTTTGCTTCCAGATTGCTTAAATCTCATAACTCTTGAAGTCCGATTAGCATAAGAAGCTTTACATCTACTGGTTATTAGTCACATACAAACATTTTAGCATTGCATTGGATTCCTTATTGAGGACTATTACATAAGGTCATTTCATCTTGGTGTTTGACAGTGAAAGGAAAATCCTTCTCCTTCCCTTAATTAGACATTCATTGAAAGAAAATATTGTTTATCATTTCTTATGCATGTTTTGGAAACTGAGTCATAATATCATCAGTATTCACTCTCATACACCTCTGAGTAAACAACAACCACTAAAATCAATGCTTAACTTAAATTTATCAGACTTTTTTACATCTTTGTTAGCAAACCTACATTAGTTTAAGTGTAGGGATTTGGAAAAGGTTGAAAGGATAACTTTCCAAATCTATCAAACAAACTTTTACATCTTGCGATAGGGGTTACGCACGAGGTCGCATTCGGGAGAGTTACAAAGATTATCCCTCCGTGGTTCAATTGTTTGTAGTGGTCGGATCGTATATTGGGGGTCACTTGAGGGTATACTCATGATTATGTGTGGGAGCCTCTCGAGTTGATTTTGGACTTGTTATCCTGCCCATACGTTCAAATCAGAATGTAGACTGTACCCGCCCAGGGGTTGACTGCGAGTTGGTGACCTTAGTAGCCATAATATTTAGGGTCTCACATAAGGTGACGGTGAAGGGAAGTCTCATTGTACCTGGAACATATATTGTTCAAACTCACTTGGGATCCTTGGAGGGTAAATCCAAAATTACTGTGTGGAAGCTTGCACCAAGGCGTAAGTCTGTTAAGCAGGTCATCAACGTAACTGATCCACCCACTCTATCCCCGTCTCTTCCTCTTTTGATCTCGTGATGTTGGATTTCATCACCAACTAGTGGTTTCATTGTGGGAAGATTTTATTTAATTGTTTGCTTCCTAGATTCATAGCATGTGTTGGTTGTGTTACTTAGTGCAAATTAGGTCAAGTCAGTGTTAATGGCATCAAATCCTGAGAGTACCAATGGAGGAACCCATTTTCCTGTGGAACCTTATACCTTTCCTTCATTTGGAAACTTTGGTCCTCTGTACATTGCCACACTGAGTCTTCCGGGACTCACCATCGGATTACCGGTTTGGTTGTTCCCCACTCTAGTGATCTCAAATCCTCCCAATGTTTCAACTACACCTAATACTTTAGATGCCAGTACACCACCCACACATCAACCCAAGACGAATTTTTGCCTTCTTCACCCATTAAGTCTCCTTCCATTTCTCCTTCTTCTCCTAGTGAAAGCTCTAAAGCAAGTAGTCAGGTTGATCAGAAGAAGAAGAAACAAAAAGAGAAGAAGAAGAAGAGCTCGAAAAGGACCAAGGCCCTAAAAACATCAGATGTTGGATCCAAGCAACCAGTTACTTTTAATAGTACTGAGAGTGTTGATGAGGTCAACAAGATTAAAATGAATAATCCGAAACCCAAATTCCCTTGCAGTATTTGTAAGGGTGACCATTTTCTGAGGGATTTCCATGGTATTCCCAAGGTCTTAGAAATGTGGTCCTCCACGTCATCGGCCTATGTTGGTCATGCCGGTGATACCCCATCAACTAGTGACGTTGAGGTTGGTAAGAAGAAGACAACTATCAAATTGCCTTGTATGTTATGCAAAGGTGATCATTATTCTCACCTTTGGCCTCACATGGACGAGGCTTCTACTCTTTTGGAAAAACTTGAACTTCCAAAAGGTTATCGTAAGATTTCCCCCAACCCATCGTTAGTTGATGGAATGGTCAATCTGGTTCCATCCCCGATCAATTCATTTGATCAGGTGGTCAATCTAGTTTCCTCCTCGATTGAACCACAAACCCAAGTAGATGATATAGTTTCATCATCAGTCAGCCCCAATCTTCATCTACAGAGTGAAACCCAAGTGACTGATCCAGTTTCTTCCTTAGTCAGTCCCACCCTTCATCTGAAGAGTGTTAAAGTGGTCGAATTGGTTCTGTCCTCGGTCGATCCCACTCTCCCGTTAGAGAGTGACACCAAAGCGGTCGATCCATTTCCACCCGTCGATCCCATTCTCCCCTTGGAGAATGAAACCCAAGTGGTCGATCCAGTTCTATCATCGGTCGATCCCACTCGTCCTTTGACGAGTGCCAAAGTGGTTGATCCAGTCCCTTCCTCGCTCAATCCTACTCTTCCTTTGAAGAGTGCCAAAGTGGTCGATCAGATCCCATCATCGGTTGATCCTACTCTCCCTCTAGAAAGTAAAATCGATATTGCCCATGTTTTTCTCATTGATACCAAATCTACCATGCTGGGGGGCATTCCTCATTCTCTCGCGAAACCCCCTCCAACCAATGAGGCCATCCTTTTTGATTGGGGTGCGCTAAGTGGACCTCAGCTTCCCTCTCACATTCCTTTCCATATTACAATACAAGTTTTTGGTCCGGACGTTCCTCAAACGCTGATAGATGAAGGTGCATTTGTTAGTATTTTGTCCTCTGTTGCTTGGCACGCTTTGGGTTGTCCTCATATTGAGCCGGTTACACATAATCTGTTAGCTTTTAATAGAAGAACTAGTCAACCTTTAGGGACCCTTCCTCAGTTTCCCGTAACTTTGGGAGGGGAAACTATCTTTATTGATGTCATGGTAATCCGAGATCCCTTGGATTTCACTTTAATCCTTGGGCGGGATTATGTCTATTCTATGACAGTTGTTGTGTCCACTCTTTTTCATGTGATATATTTCCTTCACGATTAATCAACTTTCCTTCATTGGTCCCAACTAGATTACCTCCCTGAATGGTTCTTATATGACGACAGTATCGCCCCATGTATGTGGCGTTGTCTCCCATGACTTCGACTCCCGATGATTTGGATCCGGTAGTTGACATGGTGATATCTTTGGTAGGGCTATTGGAGCCTGATATCCTTACCCCTGTCACGACCCTCGACATGTGTTTGGCAAATATTGAACAAGCAGCGGATGCATCTTGATGGTTGTTGTCATTGATGGCAAGTTTGCAGACAGCGAATGGTTGTTGACATTGATGGATTTGTATCAGTCAGATTGCAACAAGATCACAGTTCAATTGTAACCATTGAATCCAAAACAGATCTGGACCATAATTTACAGTCCTTGTCGGAGAGATGATCTGAGCCGTCAGATCTACAGAAGCTACGAGGGAGATAAGTCATTGGGGATCGGGACTTTGAAATGTCCAATTCACTCGACAACAAAAACCCCGAAATCGTGATATGCAATTTCATGATTTGATCACAGCCATTAAAGCAATCTTGAGAGATGGACCGTTGATTTTTCTCATTGGAGAATCGAGAATCGGAGTTTCATGAGTCTCGTGAACAATGAAAATGAAAACCCCGAAATCGCGATATGCGATTTCAGGATGTAATCACAGCCGTTGGATAAGAAGTACTCTGGACCATTGATCACAGCCCGTATCGGAGTATCGGGGATCGGGACTTTGTAATGCCAAAATCTCTTGACATCAAGAACTCCGAAATAGTGAAATGTGATATTGCGATTCAATCATAGACGTTGAGCCAAGATTTCATTTGAACCGTTGATCCAACTCACGACAGCAGACCACGTCAGCAAGGGACACGTGGCACAACCAGGGAATGACAGGTGGCAGGTAGATTCAACACTTCAGGCACATGTAAGTCATGAATCAGAGTGACACGTGGCAGGATATAACACGTGTCAAACCACGTGTGACGTCAGCAAAGGCATTGACGATCGGGACTTTGAAATGACAAAGTCACTTGATATCGAAAGTCTCGAAATCTCGAAGGGATCTGGACCATCCATCTGAGGGACAAGTGTCGAATATCAAGGCGTCATCGGCATTTTTTTCATCGGGAAATCGGGGATCCCGTTGACAAGAGTTTCGTGCAAGTCAGAATCGCGATCCGCGAAAACCCCGATGAGTGGGGTCTAGATGTCAGCACAGCAGCGAAGGAGGACGGTGGTGTAATGGAGGCCAACTGTCAGAGATAAGGATGTGGTCACAAAGTGATGGTCACGTTGACTGGGAGCTAAGATCAGGAGGGCTAGCGTATGAAAGGAGCCATCGGGAATCAAAGAATCGCGAGTCCATAGGACTTGTGAATTTTGACATCGCAAATGCCGAAATCGCGATGAGTGAAATCTCGATTAGATCTGGACTGTTGGGTCAAGTATTGATCGGAGGGCTGTTGTTCCTCCTCACACATTAACGCTTCAGTTATGAATCAGTTAAGAGAAACGGACTGATGATGACAAATCGGTTAGCGTTTCAGTTGCCAAGACATATGTCCTTGTATTACCTATTGGAATGGGAAGTGGAATCGTCAAGGAAGCGTGTATAAAAGAAAATGAGCGAGACTGAATAGAGTGGTTGTTCTGAAGGAAAAATTAGAAAACAGTAAGAAAAAGAAAGAGAGCAGAGGCATAGCAAGAAATGAAGCAAATGCACAGAGCGAGATGAAATGCAGAGCAGAAGGACAGATAGAACAGAAGCAGAGCAGAATGGCAGAAGAAAGTGATGCAGAGCTGACCTGTTGAGGAAGAAGAATTGCAGAACAATTTGTTGAAGATCAGATTTACAGAATAGAGTAAAAATGGTAAGAAGTGATGTACCTCCATAAGTTGTCTGTGTATTCATTATTTAATATTTTAGGGAGGTTGGGATGTGCTCGGGAGGACTATTGTCCTTATAGGTTCAAGTGGAAGATTTAACACAGGAAGTTGTTGCTTCCATCTGGTTGCAACCAGAGAAACTAGGGTGGCAGGGTGGTGCTAGGGAGAACAAGTGTTCTCTGTTATACAGGTTGGAGCCTGTGTAACTGGAAGTTGGTGCTTCCGTCCAGTTGGTGCTGGAGCTTTCAGGAAGTTGGTGCTTCCATCCAGTTGGTGCTGGAACATTCAGGGAGTTGGTGCTTCCTTCTAGTGGGTGCTATAGAAACAAGAGAGTTGGTGCTCTCAAACAAGTTGCAGCTTGTAAAACAGAGGTAGAAGCCTCACATTGAGTTGGTGCTCAATTTTAAATGATGTACATAACTGAAAAAGACTGCCTATCATTTCGAAGAAGAAGAGGTTTTCTCCCTTTATGGGTTTCCTCGTGAAAATATGTCTTTGTGTGTACTTTATGTGTGACTGATGGTCTTTACCTTTATTGTCCATATGCTGTATATTGTTGATGACCACATGAAGAGAGATTAACA
>ML788479.1:170462-182210 GCA_009831015.1 Picea engelmannii
GTACTTTATGTGTGACTGATGGTCTTTACCTTTATTGTCCATATGTTGTATATTGTTGATGACCACATGAAGAGAGATTAACAATGTTTAATAAGTATAAAATTGTTTAAGCTCACATACAACTGATTCACCCCCCCCTCTCAGTTGTTTTAGTATTTCCAACATCCTTCCAGAGTGATTTTCTTCCATCCAATGAAGATCTCTTGGAAGCCATGACCAAGTTTTGTCCCTTAGAGTGGTGTCCTTCCATAGCATTATTCTGTTGGAAGCCATGATCAAGAAGAGTCCATGAGCATAGTTTATTTTCTCTGTAGCAAGCTCATTAAAAAATGAAATAGAGGTCACGAGCACAATTTCTCTTCTCTGTAGCAAGCTCGTTAAAAAATGAAACAAAGGTCATGAGCATAGTTTTCTCTTCTCTGTGGCGAGCTCGTTAAAAAATGAAACAAAAGATTTGAGCATAGTTTTCCTCTCTATAGCAAGCTCGTTAAAAAATGGAACAACAATCTGGGGATTGAACCCAGAGCCCTAAGAATAACTCTTTTTCCTGTGTCAAGCTCATCTAAAAATGAAACAGTCACCTCTCTTGAACCTTCATTTCATCCGCTCTTGTCCTTTTTCTCCATCTAGTAGAGAAATTGGTGACAACCTCAAAGTCGATGAATGAATTGAAGCTTGGAGGGAATGTATCCAACCTTTGATGATCATTCTGGAGTTAAGCCACTAGCATTCAAAATGGGGGCATACCGAGCTTAGTCTTTGTTCTTTCTCGTACTCGTAAATACATGAGAATCAAAGCGGGTAAAATTTTATATCTTTTTTGGACCCGCATGGTTAAACGAAAAAGGAACCCCTTGGAGTCATCTTTGAGCTCTTTTCAGACTCTCTAAACATGAAAATATTGCCGAGTGATCTTGCTTCCTTTCCCACTGATTAAAAGGTTTGAAAGGGCATCTTTTGAGTGATAATTTATCTCTTTTTTGGTCTCACGAGACTAACATTATGAAAAAGGACAACATTGGAGTTGTCTTTAAGTTGTTTTCAGACTCTCTAAATATGAAAAACCACCGAGTTTACCTTCTTTGGACTCATTAAA
Organism: Picea engelmannii; assembly: GCA_009831015.1. Lineage (NCBI taxonomy): Eukaryota > Viridiplantae > Streptophyta > Pinopsida > Pinales > Pinaceae > Picea > Picea engelmannii. Next base: position 171,559 of record ML788479.1, read on the forward strand.
CAATCATACATTGAAGGGCCCATATGGGACTGAACCCTTACTTCTTCCAATTCGTTAAACAAAGGAAGAGGGACTTACCGAAGGTGAGTCATATCAAGCATGTGTTACCCTCCTCGAGCTCGTTAAATTAAAAAGAGGTACTCGTCTATCTGGATGGGGGAAAAATTGAAAGAAGCAAGCCAAGCAGTTTTTTGAGAAAACTACGAGTAACCCTTATAGTCGCCCTTGAACATGACACTTTGTCTTTGCATGAATTTTAACACGCTGAACCTCTGCACTGAGCCAATTCTTCGAGTTTCTTTTACTCCTTTGGGTCACCTGACGAAATTCACAGTATCCACTCCATCATCAAGTTTTGGTCCATGTCAAGTTTCTGCTGTTGTGCCTTAGTGTTCAAGGGAAGTATCTGCCTCGAGATTCAGCCATCACAAATATCTTGTTTCAATACCCGTGTCAGTCCATGTTCATTTGATCTACCAAATTACATCTCTGTGACCGTTTTGTGTCATTGATGGGGGATACATCAAGGCCCTCCTTCGACGAGTCTATTCCTGTTGACTTCAACACATTATCCAGGAGACAGACTTAGAAACCAGTTAGTACCTTGGGACTTGCATGCCTCAATGTCAAGCCTCCTCGCGTCCGACAATGGGTTTACATCACTGAACTCTAATCGGATGATTCCACGGATGTTTGACTTCAGCTTATCTATTCACATTTGTCAGAATTTACTAGAGTACCTTGGGAATCATTGACATCAATGGTGATTTCCCTCGAACTTGTTAATGGTTTACATCATTGACCGGTAATCAAGTGGTTTCTGCCATGTTCGACATCAAGAAATCTATTCACATGGTTAGATTTGTACTACATAGGGATCAGTAAGAAGACCCCTGGTTAAGTCATCACTCTTGTATGTCCTTTGCCCAGGTTGTGAAGGAGTTCTTTTGGACTATGACACATATATTGTTACATAGATCCACTTTGTATTGGTCATGGCTATGTCTTGTCATCTCGTAGATCCACTATGTATTCTTCGTGGCTACGATCAGTTCAGGTCATAGAAGTATAGTTTCACATTGTATCTACAGTGGCTATACCATTTTGTCAATATAATTATGGATCCACAGTGTATTTTATGGCGGACATACCTAAAAGGACTTTATCACTCAAGCATAGGTATGCCTACCTTGGGTTTTGAAACACGTTATAATATTTGTTTGATGGTTGTGTGTAGATTTTTTTAGTTTCTCTGCGTCCATACCCTTGCTTGAAAAAGTCTAAGAAGTACTTCAGTCATCATCATCTTCTAACTTCATACTTTGGGGGGAAATCTGTTACACCTCAAAATTAATCACTTCGATAGTGTTGCAAGTGTCGTCATTACAAGTGTTGTAAGTGTCACATCTTGTCTGCAAGTGTCGCATCTTGAACACAAGTGTTGCAAGTGTCATAAGAATCATACTGCCATCTTTTCCATGTCGTGCCTCTAACGACATCACAAAGACACTTAAGACACCTCAAAGGTGAGTTTGGAAGAAGAGAATCCACTTGACAGGAAGTACAAGCCTTTTGCCATTCGAAAAAACACTCAAAAATTGAATTTTGGAGAGGAGCGCTCCCCTACCCACTGTCAGGGAGTGCTGGCACTCCCTGAGCCTCTTTGGGGGAGTGTTTGAGTGCCCTATGCACCCTTTTGGGGGAGTGCTACCATTTTTTTAGCAAATTCTGGGTTTTTTGAGGAAAATAAGGGAAGAATCCCTCAATTCCTGAAGGTAGTTGGATTCAAATAGATAGTCAAGGCACGATCTTAGGGGAGATCCTCAACTGAAGGAGAGGAATCCTCAACTTATCCCAAATATCTCTCAAGTGGTTGGACCTCTCCAAAGTTATATAAGGAGGCCTTCTCATGGTGAAAGAGACAAGGAGGATTGAGAATTATACCTAACTTATGATCTCATAAGAAGGTATTGACAGTGGAGACTAGAGATTGATACCAAAATTATGATCCTATAAGTGGTATTGAAAGCTACAAGGAAGATTGAGAATTATACCTAACTTATGATCTCATAAGAAGGTATTGACAATGGAAAGGATTGGAGATGTGAAACTTATGATCTCATGAGTGAGATGTCATCAAAGAAATCAGTGGAGATTATTTGAGCAAAGGGGTTGGACAAGGAGAACTAGAAGAAGCTGTTGCACCTTCATTCAAAGGATTGTAAGTACTTTTACTTGTTCTCATTAATAATCAATGCTTGGCCTGTTTCTTTCAAACTTGTGCTTGTTCCATATGATTTTGTCTGTAGTAGATGGATCTATGATTGAGCTAATATTCGTAGAGTAGGAAGTCTTTTGTACCTTTGTTTGTTCTACAGGATCTATCAGCAAGCTCAGGATCGAAGCTCAGCCAAGACTTTGCAAGGAAAAACGTCGCTAATAAGGTACATATCTTTCTCCCTCTCTTTCATTGATTAGTTTGATTAGATCTAAAAGGAAGTCAATGTCCATGTTAAGCACTTTTCTGTCTTGGCCTTAGGAGTCTAGAAACCAAGAGGGAATCCACTTTTCCATAGGGGGATTCACCTACAACAGTTCTTGAGTGTCTTCTTTATTTTCTAGTTCTTCTTGTAGTTTCTTGTTTTTATTATTTTCTCTTCTGATAACTTCTATGGCACACATTAATTCCTCTTGGTAGTCAACTTTTGTCTCTTCAATTTATTCTTCGACTTCTTCATATTCTTCTTTGGCTTATTCATATTCTTCTTCGAAGTCTTCTACTTCCATGAATATAACGCTTTCTGTCTCACTGTCACTAACTTCATCTTCATATGATGATGAGATGTCTTCTTTGGTGCATAAGCTTTTCTTGAAAACTTTCTTTGTGGTTCTTTTACCTTTATATTTCTTTTTGCCTTTTGAGTAACCTTCTTCATTTCTCTATTTCTTATAAAGAAATTTGTTAGTAAAATGACCAATACCATCACAATTAAAACAAATTAAAGGAATCTTACCTCTATACCTACTGTCGGTTCCCTTGCTCATTATTTTGACAAATTTTTCCAGTTCTTCATCATCTTCCGAGACGTCACTACTGATGCTATGTTCTTCTTTTTGCCTTCCCTTTTGATTTGAATTTTTGGATGCTTCTTTTATATATGGTTTTTCCTATTCAGTTCTCATTTCATATGCTGTGAAGATTCCATGTAATTCATCCATGCTTATTGAGTTTAGATATGATCTTTCTTCTAGTGCTGATATCTTAGGGTCAAATCTCATAGGAAGATATCTTAGTACTTTTTGAACAATTACAGATTCTTTTATTTCTTCTCCCAATACTACGATTGCATTTACTATTTCATCAACTTGTAAAAAGTAAGATGCAATATTCTCATCTTCCTTCATCTTAAGTTGTTCGAACTAACCTCTGTAAGTTTGAAGCTTTGTTACTTTTACTTTTGAATCTCCTTCATAAATATTTCGAAGTTTTTCCCAAATCTCTTTAGTGGATTTACAATGTGAAACTTTGGTGAATACTGTTTCACTAAGACCATTCAGAAGTGCATTTTTGGCTTTGGAATTATTATGACCGAGTTTCACTACTTTGTGATTTGTTGGCAGAATTGCTGGTGTTGTGTATCCATCTACAATTGATTTCCAAATTTCAAATCCTTATGCTTGTATATATGTTTTCATCCTTATGCTCCAAAATGCATACTTTTGTCGATTGAACTGTGGTATTCCATTTTTATACAAGTTGTTGCTCTCCATGATCTACCTTTCAGTGGTTAAACTGATTTCTGAAGGAACCTTCTTTGATACCAATTATTGGATTACTGAGAGGCGGGGTGAATCAGTAATAGAGAAATTTAACCATTTTTAACCATATAATCCAAGTGTTATATCAATGTAGCATTATAATCAAATAACTACAGAGTAAATAAGCAATGAACAAATGAACAATCATACACATACACAGTACACCAATTTTTTATGTGGAAACCCAAAGCGGGAGAAAACCACAAAATGATTTTTCTTATATGTCTTGAAGAATCACATTCATTGGAAACACCAACTTCCTTTGTTTTCTAGATGCAATTGGAAGGATGCTCCAACCCCCTTGTTTCTCAGGCTACAAACCAAGGGAAGCTCCAAATCCCCTATTCTCTGGCTACAACCAGAAGGAGGCTACAACCATAAGGAGGCTACAACCCCCTATGTTCTCTGTCTACAACCGAAAGGTGGATACAACCACCTGTCCTTGCCCCGTCCAACTACCCTGAAGTACAAGTAGAATGATGGAACCACTGTCACACTATCACTGTGATATATAATGTTGTAAACCTGTACTAATAAACCTGAACCATGCATCAACCTGTACCAATAAACCTGAACCATGCATCAACCTGCACCAAACAACATGTAATCAAATTGTACCATAAACAAGTGCATCCAAACATGTACCAAGTATGTACTAATCACGTGTCGACTACTCATCAACTATGACTCATCAATATGTACCAACATCATAAACTATACACCTCATGTATGTGCCAACTCATCAACTACTTGTCTCAACCATGTACCCAACATGTACCTTAACCAAAAGCCCTTGTTGGCCGTTGACCAAGTTTTGAGGAACACTTGGTCATATTTGACCATTTTTGGCTTTCGACAACCTGTCAAAGATGGAGCGCTAGGAAAAGCAATGATCATGGGATATTGGTCCACTTTTGGGCCCTTTTAGGGTTTTGGGTTAATGTAATGGGAAAGGGATGTTGGCCTGTGGGTTTACCCATGCTTAGGCTCACTTTTGTAATGTATAAATAGAAGGATAGGCAATATAAGAAGTAGTAGATGTGATTGCTTAGTGCAATTGGTAGTGCATCTATGTGATGTTGTGATTTGTGTGAAATGTGTAAGGCTTGCAAGGCTAAGTGCAAATTACTATGAGCTTTCTATAGAAAGCTAAGTGTTGTAACACAAGGAAGAAGGATCTAACAAGCTGCATAGATATTTTGTCCTATGTGAAGAAGGGTTTTGGAGGCTTTGTGCTTGTAACAGATTGAAGATGATAATAAAGAAGAAGATCTTGTGGACATAGCCCCAGGGTGGGGTTGAACCACGTAAATCTGTTTGTTATGCTCTATGCTTTGATTCAATGTGTTTTTGCTTATGCTATGTGCTTTGATATATCCACTTATGCTCTGTGCTTCTTAGATATATATGATTGTTAGATTTGATGTGTATGAGGATTCTTAGTGCTAATCTACTGGATTTGATCTAGGTTACTATGGTTAAGTGTTGAAATACTGTAGATCTGAGTGTACACCACAATGCTCTATGTTGTCCGCGAAGTATAATAAGGGTTGAATATTGACGAATGATTGATGCTAAGTGCTCTCTAAATGATATAATCACATATTTGTGTCCCAGCTAAGGTTGCAGACACCTAATTCTTGAAACCACCCCTGCCTCTACCCTGGGTGAGACTTCATCTACTTCACAGGTGTTGTCGAAGGGGCCGGTAGTTATGGATTTTTTGGTGCGCTCTTGAGCGTTGAACCCTGGGTCTGCCCATGTGCCAAAAAATGGTTTCGACAACTTGAAGAAGTAATCTAGCAACCTCAGCAGCGCATCGCAGATCTGGAACTTTGTACTGTGCCCAAGACTCCTCAAGAAATAAGATATCTAAGGGAGGCAACTTCCCATAGCATAGTTGGTCAATTAAAAACCTTTGGCTTGGAATGCAAGCAGTGTAGCGCTAGAAGCAACCAAACTTATGAGAACCTCACAGAGAATCCAGAGTTGCATGCATTGGAGGCACAACTCTAAGAAGAAAAGAAGCACGTAGATACGCTACAGGTGTAGTTGAAGGCCTTGAACCTAGTCGAAAGAATGAAGATATTTCCAGAACAATGCACCGCCCAACAATGGGTACACACACTGCAAAGTAAAGTGATGGAAGTCTCCCAGTGACTTCAACCAATCTAAGAAAAGGCATGCCAACTTTTCACTAAAGTTGAAAGCCAGGGAGCCAAACTTGAACAGGTTGTCATCACCGCAGAATAATGCCTGGAAGGGCCAATAAATGACGCAATGATCTAGGAGTTCAAAAAGCAAGAGGTTGTCGTACTGCAGCAGGTCGAAGTAGCTCGATCCAAGCTCGAGGAATTCGAGGTGGAATTGATCAGACCAGAGTGACTCAGGATGAGTCACAGGTGAGTGTTGGGGACCTTTTGTCCCTTGACCAAGTTTTGAGGAACACTTGGTCATATTTGACCATTTTTGGACTTTGACAGTCTGTCAAATATGGAGCGCCAGGAGAAGCAGAGATCATGGGATCTCTATCCACTTTTCGGCCCTTTTAGGGTTTTGGTTTAATGTAATGGGAAAGTAATGTCATCTCGTGGGTTTACCCACGCTTACGCCCACTTTTGTAATGTATAAATAAAAGGATAGGCAATGTAAGAAGTAGTAGATGTGATTTATTAGTGCAATTGGTAGTGCATCTATGTGATGTTGTGCTCTGTGTGAACTATGTAAGGCTTGCAAGGCTAAGTGCAAGTTATTGTGAGGTTGCTATAGAAAGCTAAGTGTTGTAACACAAGGAAGAAGGATCTAGTGAGCTGCATAGATCTTCTGTCCTATGCAAAGAAGGGTTTTGGAGGCTTTGTGCTTGTAACAGATTGAAGATGATAATAAAGAAGAAGATCTTGTGGAGGTATCCCCAGGGTGGGGGTGAACCACGTAAATCTGTGTGTTATGATATGTGCTTTGATTCAATGTGTTTTTTCTTATGATATGTGCTTTGATATATCCACTTATGCTCTATGCTTCTTAGATATATATAATTGTTAGCTCTGATGTGTATGAGGATGCTTAGTGTTGATCTACTAGATCTAATCTGGGTTACTATGGTTAAGTGATGAAATATTGTAGATCTGAGTGTACACTGCGATGCTCCGTGCTGTCTGTGAAGTATAATAAGGGTTGAATATTGACGAATGATCAATGATAAGTTCTTTGTAAATGATATAGTCACATATCTGTGTCCCAGCTAAGGTTTCAGACACCTAAGTCTTGAAACCACCCTTGCCTCTACCTCGGGTGAGACTTCATATGCTTCGCAGGTGTTGCTGAAAGGGTCGGTAGTTAGGGCTTTGTTGGTGCGCTCTTGAGCGTTGAACCCTGAGTCTGTCCCTGTGCCAAAAACCCTCATCAATTTCATCATCCAAATATGATTTGTAACTATGTAATAGACCTAGTGTATATGATCACATACCTGCAAACCTTCCATAACTTTCACAACAAGAGACTAGCATTTTCATCAATCTTTTCTTTAGTCTCACATGACTAGTTTGGGATTAGTCAACAAACCTAACTTGAAATAATCATAAATATGTACCTGTAATGAATAAAGATCTGAAGATAGTTAAAAAAAATTATTCAGTTTGTTTTATGCAATTCCTCTAGGTTTCACTACTTGGAACCTCTCAAAAAAGAAGTTATAGCAAAAATGACATACCTTGTTGAATTTTGGATTATTCTAGAGAGTGACCTTGTAGAGTGTGCCCCACAAAGAATATTAGTTGAATGGATCTGAAAATGTTACACAAAATACTACATACGATATTATAACCAACACATTTGGTATTACTGAATTTGGATCTGTTATGAATAAGTTATGAAGAAGTTATGACGTGTTTACCCGAAACACCTGTTTTAGACTAGTTTCAGGACTAGCGACAAACCCTATTTTCCACAGAGTGTAACTCCAAAAATAAAATGACCCAGAAGTTGAATTTTTTACCACAGATACTTGGATATGTTTTATGAATGGCCTATCAATTTCACAGTCTGATCATTATAGAAAATTGTTTATTGAGAAAATGGTGAGATGACCTGTAAATAACATACCTTAGAAAACATCATCAAAAGAATTTATCCTCCCTTGAATTCTGGCCTTAATTTCTTCACCTTCCCTATGAAATTCGGCTTATATATCCTTTGGTTACCTCATTCACCTATATATATTCAATATTCTCAAGTGTGATATAAAATGAGAGAGCCTTGCTTCTTATTTATACTCTTCAAGTAGCTTCCTTAAAAGCATCTTCTAGGTCACTTTGCCCACTTTCCTTATTTTAGGGTTAACCCACTTCTAATTTCTCCATTAAATTTATTATTTAAATAATTTGTTTTTTATTCACTTTGAATTATAGTACACTCATCACTTCACTTTATTATTTACCTTATAAAATCTCTTAAACCACTTTGACTACTTTGACCTTTTGGGGCTTCTAGATGACATATGGGGGTCCTCCAACTTCGTAAGGCCATAACTCTCAAACCATGAGGATTTATGTGATGTTCCACATACCAAAATAAATGAAATGACATGTAATATCCATATATAATAGTATTACCTACAAATATATCAAATCTCATACCATTATCAATCAATCAAACTTGGGTCCATTACCCAAACCTCAGTTCTCCAACTTCTCATGGCCATAACTCTCTAACCATGAGGAGTTACGTGTATTTCCACATACCAATGGAAATGGAATGACATCTAGTATCCATATAGAATAGTATTAAATTCAAATATATTAAAACTCATACCATTATACATGAAACAACCTTGGGTCCATTACCCAAACCTTTGTGCTACCATAATTCACTACCAGACTTTCTTCAAGGGTTGACATCAATGACAACCAACCTTAATAAAAAATCATAAGACAACCAAAAAATCTCATATGGATCATCCAATCATGATTATTTCAATATAAGAGGCAACACGATGATGTAAGAAGAAGCTAAATTCTATTGATCAAAATGTCTCAAGTCCAATACATAACCAGAGAACAACTTACTTAGTCAAAATATTACAATCAGGGAGCCTTGCTCAACTATTCGAACCTATCCAATCATTTAGAAGATGTATTTATAATAAAAAGAGGAAAGGAAACATCTAGAGGTGTGATATGGCCTTCTTATCCTAGGATTATCCAAAAAAACTAAAATCCTAACACTTGTGCTAACATATCTTAACAAACTGCTACAATTGAGGAGCCATGTTGGCAACCACTCCAACAATAATTAAATGACATGTCTCCTTAATTGGGCACATTCATTTTCAGTTCCAAGCATCCTCCAATGGTCGTATGCTACTTCCATGCTGCCACCTGGGATCCTTTCTTCTCTCCACATCATAAACAATCAAGAAGGAGTCATGAATTTGAACCTTTGACTGCAAGGGCCAGTTTGTAGCGCATTTGATAGCCATTTATATAACGCCCTTTGCAAAACAACTCTGTAGATTCCGTAGCGCTTCCTCCAAAAAAACTATGCATATTTTGTAGCGCCACTCCTAAAACAGGTCTGCAATTTCTGTAACACCACTCCTATGTAATGATTGTGCAATTTCTGTAGCAGCCCTCCTGAAATAACTCTGCGGATTCAGTAGCGCCATCCATCGAATAATTCTGCAAATTTGGTAGTGCCACTACTTTGTAACAGTTCTGCAGATTGGGTAGCACCATCGTTAAGTTTGGATAGGATATTTTGTAGCGCCTTAGGTATCGGAATTGCAGAACATTCTGTTATAGACGATTTCGTAGCACCATGGCACTACATAATCTTTGTGTTTTTTCTGTCTGATGAAACTAATCCTTCAAAAACAAAAAAAACTTAGCTAATGGAATAGGAGCCTGTAGATGAATGTATAGGTGGAAAAATTATAATTCCTTGATCATCTCACACTTGCAAAAAGATACCACCCACAAAAACATATTTGTCATCCCCTAACTACTTCATCAATCTAGCACTACTCCATGCTGTAGGAGAATTTCCCTTTGTCGTAACAACATCTTTTTCCTTTGCAGGGATACTCCTCTTGACTACAGGTGTACTCTTCTTAGCTGTTGGTTCATATATTTCAATTGCATATTGTACCAGAACATTTAAGTTCCTCTATGCCAGTTCATCCTTAAAATGTTGCAATTCCTCCTTGAGCTTTTTGTTTTGGGACTGAAAGCTTCTGTTTTGTCTGTACAGGGTCTTAAGTTGCCTATGGAGAGACAAGGCTCTTCTTGCTGAAAAACTTGCCAGGTCAAGAGTTTCACTGTACATGTCCATGAGCACCTTCATATTTCTTCTCTCAGTCAAACTTTCTACCTTCAAACGAGAAACCTCTTTGTATGAAGATTGGTTGTTGTCATTGATGTCAACCCTAGTCATGGGTTTTGGACCGCAAGATTGATAAAGGTATTTGGACATGAAGGAAAATGTACATGAATATAAAACAACCATGAATGGATAGCATACATCCTGTTGTTTCCGGTGGTATGTGGCACATCACGTGGATCCTCATGGTTGAGGAGAAATGAATTTTTGAAGATGACAAAGTGAATTGAATAAGGAAGTACATGTAGGCCCTGAAGATAATTAAAGAAAAGAATTACAAAATAAGAAAGTGTTAGGTCGGCTCTAATGTTAAATGGAAGTGACATAAATGGTATAAATAAACATCATTATACATTCATTTGATACAAGTCAAATTTCAGAGGAAATAAGAAGTAAAGAAGGTCGGATTTCAAGGGAGGATGAAGTCTTTTGGTGATGTGTTCTAAGGTATGTTATTT
>ML788479.1:203810-217188 GCA_009831015.1 Picea engelmannii
CAAAGTTATGATTACTTCAAGTTAGGGTTGTGGACTAATCCAAAACTAGGCATGTGAGACTAAAGAAAAGTTTGATGAAAATGCTAGTCTCTTGTTGTTGAAGTTAAGGAAGGTTTGCAGGAATGTGATCATATACACCAGGTATATTACAGAGCTACAAATCATATTTGTATGATGAAATTGATGAGGTCTTTTGGTTGAGGTACATGCTAAGTACATGGTTGAGACAAGTAGTTGATGAGTTGGCACATACATGAGGTGTATAGTTGATGATGTTGGTACATATTGATGAGTCATAGTTGATGAGTAGTTGAAAAATGATTGGTACATACTTGGTACATGGTTGGATGCACTTGTTTATGGTACAGTTTGATTACATGTTATTTGGTACAGGTTGGTGCATGGTTGATGCACTTGTTTATGGTACAGGTTGATTACAGGTTGAGGTACAGGTTGATGCATGGTTGATGCATGGTTCAAATTTATTGGTACAAGTTTACAATGGTATATCTCATAGTGATAGGTTGACAGTGGTTCCATCATTCTACTTCTACTTTAGGGTGGCAGGACGGGGCAAGGGCAGGTGGTTATAGCCACCTTCTGGTTGTAGCCGGAGAACATAGGGGGTTGTAGCCTCCTTCTGGTTGTAGCAAGAGAATTCAGGAGTTGGAGCTTCCCTCAGGTTGTATCCTGAGAAACTAGGGGGTTGGAGCCTCCTTTCAGTTACAACTGGAAAACAAAGGAATTTGGTGCTTCCAATGAATGTAATTCTTCAAGACATATAAGAAAAAACATTTCATGGTTTTCTCCCGATTTGGGTTTCCACGTAAAACGCTGGTGTACTGTGTATGTGTATGATTGTTCATTGCTTATTTACTCTCTAGTTATTAGATGATAATGCTTCATTGATATAACACTTGGATTATATGGTTAAAAATGATTAAATTTCTCTATTATTGATTCACCCCCCCTCTCAGTAATCCAACAATTGGTATCAGAGCAGGTTCCTTTAGAAATCAGTTTAACCACTGAAAGGTAGATCATGTAGAGTACAAACTCATATAAAAATGGAATAACACAGTTTGATGGACAAAAGTATGCTTTTTGGAGCATAAGTATGAGGACATATATACAAGCACAGGGATTTCAAGTTTGGTAATCAATTATAGATGGAAACACAACACCAACAATTCCACCAACAAATGACAAAGCAGTAAAACTCGGTGAGAATAATTCCAAAGCCACAAATTCACTTTTGAATGGTCTCAGTGATACGATATTCACAAAAGTTACACGGTATTCAAAATATTTATGAAGGAGATACAAAAGTTAAAGAATAAAAGCTTCAGACTTACAGAGGTCAGTTCGAACAACTAAAAATGAAGGAAGATGAAGATATCGCAGCCTACTTCTTACGAGTTGATGAAACAGTGAGTGAAATCATAGGATTGGGAGAATAAGTTGAATAATTTGTAATTGTTCAAAGTATACTAAGATCTCTTCCTCTGAGATTCAACCTTAAGATATCAGCACTAGAAGAAAGATCAGATCTAGACTCAATATGCATGGATGAACTACATGGAATCTTCACAGCATATGAAATGAGAACTGAGCAGGAAAATCTAGATGTAAAAGAAGAAACCTTCAAGGCATCCAAAAGATCAAAGAAAAATAAAAAGGAACAAGAATAATATAGCAGCAGAAGTGACGCCTCAGAAGATGATGAAGAAGTGGCCAAATTCGTCAAAAGACTGAACAAGGGAACCAACGGTAGGTATAGAGATAAGCACCCTTTAATTTGTTTTAATTGTGATGGTATTGGTCATTTTGCTAACAAATGTCCCCATAAGAAAAAGAGAAATGATGAAGGTTACTCAAAAGGAAAACACACATATAAAGGAAAAAGAACTACAAAGAAAATTTTCAAGAAAAGCTTATACACCAAAGAAGACATCTCATCATCAGATGAAGATGAAGTCAGTGACAATGAGACAGGAAGAGTTCTATTCATGGCAGTAAAAGACTCTGACAAAGAAGAATCTAAAGAAGAATATGAAGAAGCCGAAGAAGAATATGAAGAAGTCGAAGAAGAAATTGAAGAGGCAAAAGTTGACTATCGAGAAGAATTAATGTGCGCCATAGAAGTTATCAGAAGAGAAAAGAAAAAAAACAAGAAACTACAAGAAGAACTAGACAAGAAAAAGGACACTCGAGAACTAGAACAAATTATCACAAAATTGAAGGTTCAAATAGAAGAAGATACAAGAATTGAAGAAGCACTCAAATAACAACTAGAAGAAAAGGACAAGATCATTGTAAACTGGGAAGCAGAGGTTGTCACACTAAGAAAGGATATTCAAAAGAAAAATATGTAGAATAGCTCAAAAGTTCTAGATGACATCATCAACAGTAAAAAATCTCATCTTGACAAGTCTGGACTTGGATACAATCAGACAGAAAAGGGATCAAGCTCCAAAACAACAGAAAAAGAAACAAATCCAAATAGCTATGCAGAAACAATCAAAGAGGATAGGAAGATATACAAGGAAGATTATAGGGACACTCCTCCACCAAGAAGATTCATATTTCAGAATCAACAATAGATAGATAGGCCTCAAGAAGAAGAAGGATTCATAAGAGCACCTCCTTTCAAAAGATCTTCAACTCCCAGGTATCAAACTATATTTTTTGGTTTATGTTATGCATGTAATAATTTTGGACATAATGTTGATACTAAGAGTGGGGTGAATCAATATCAAGTACAATTTAAAACCTTTTTCAACTTATACTTAAACCATTCAATTATATCCAATGAGAAATGAGCAATAGTATGAGTTACACCAATACACCACAATACACCATGCACATTATATGAGAAATAATCAATAGTTATTGTTCAAGGGAAGTAATGAATTCCAAAGGTAGCTACAGCTTCCAAGTGTAAAGGGAGGGATAAAAATCCAAGAGGAAGATACGATCCTCCAATATCAAGAGAGAGTTGAACTCTCCATCCTTTCCCCTTCCTTCCGCCCAAGAATATATGGGAGATAATAAAACTTCACATTAAATCATCACCATCAACTAACCATCACATAAAACTTAATAATGCTTCCTGAGACTTCTTCAATTTCTACAATTATTCAATTCTTGGAATACTCTAATCCTGTAGATAATATTATTCAGTTTATTCTCTGAAACTTCTCCAACTTTCACTCCTTGAATCCTCCCCAAAAAGAAGTTATAGAGAGAATGGTAAACCTTGTTCAATTCTGGTTTATTCAGGAAACCGAACTTGTACAGAATGCCCCGTGCTCAATATTTAACATCAGATTTTGAAACTCACACACAAGAAACTAGAGTCTGTACTCTTTCCAATTCAATTTATACCCATTATTTTGATTCTCTATGAAGTAGTTATGATTGTTTTACCTAGAACACCTGTTTATTGACTAGCTTCAGGACTGGTCAAAAACCCTATCTTCCACAGAGTGTATATCCATAATTATAGAGACTCAAGAGCTGAAACATTTACCATAGGTACCTTGATATGTCTTCTCAATACCATAGCAATTTCACCATCTGAATCGTTCTAGAAAAAATGTTATAGCAAAAATGGTAAGATGACCTGAAAATAACATACCTTAGAACACATCACCAAAAGACTTCATCCTCCCTTGAAATATAGCCTTCTTTACTTCTGTTTTCTTCTGAAATTCGACTTGTGTATCAAATGAATGTATAATGATATTTATTTATACCATTTATGTCACTTCCTTTTAACATTAGGGATGACCTGACACTTTCTTATTTTGTAATTATTTTATTTAATTATCTTCAGGGCCTACATGTACTTCCTTCTTCAATTCACTTTGTCATATTCAAAAATTCATTTCTCCTCAACCATGAGGATCCACATGATGTGCCACATACCACCGGAAAAAACATGATGTATACTATCCATCCATGGGTGTTCTATATGCATGTGCATTTTCCTTCATGTCAAAATACCTTCATCAATCTTGCAGTCCAAAACCCATGACTAGGGTTGACATCAATGACGACAACCAATATTTCAACAATATCCCCCTTTGTCATTGATGGCAACACTCATTCTCCCCCTATCATCATGATCCCAATTTATCTCCCCCTTTGACATCATTGGAAAAGGGTAGGGCTTCTCCCCCTGAGTTTAATGGAAAAAGTTAACTCTCTTCTTTGGGGCTGCTCCCCCTGAACTTGTGGCACTCAATAATACTTCATCCTTATTTTTCATCTTTGGGACTTTTTCTTCCTTGGAATCCTTTTCCATGGCTTCTATCTTCTCTCTCTTCTTCATGTCTAGGATGTATATGTTGTTCGATATTCTTGTTGCAGTTGCAACTAATCTTCTTGAGTTATTTTCTCTGATTTTACATTTTCGGGAGTCAAACGTAAGAGTGTATCCTTGATAACACATTTTACTAACACTGAGTAGATTATGCTTCAATTCTTCAACCAATAGGAATTTTCCTTCTTTTACATTTTCACTTCCAAGATTTACAGTTCCTTTTCCAAGTATTTTGGTAGATGAGTCATCTCCAAATGAAACATTTCCACCCTTTTTCTTCAAGCTGACAAATTTTCTTTTATCTGCGGTCATATGAGATGAGAACCCACTATATATGAACCATTCATCTTCTTCTTTGCATTTTTCAGCGACCAATGCTATTCAACAATTTTGATTGTGTGGAATTTCTTTCCTTTTCCATGTTGTAGTTGGTATGCAGACTTTTGGCATATGATTATCTTCCGTCATCTCTCTGCAATCTCGTGCTTTGTGACCAAGATTATTTCACTTATAACATACAATATTTTGATCCATTAATGGGTCAAATGGATTATAATTTATGTTGATAGGTCTACAAACATTTCCATATCTAATATTTTCACCATTCATGTAGCTTGCATAGTTATTCCTTTCATTGATTCTACAATTGATTTCCTTGTGTCCAAAATTTCCACAAGTATAACAATGCCCAAGAAAGAAATTGTAATACCTGGGCATAAGTGATCTTCTTTGTGGTGTGGTCCATCTGGGTTCACGATCTATTCTTCTGTAGTTTCCTTCATAATGATTTCTTTCATACCTGATGGGAGAGGATCTTCTTGATGTCTCATTCCTTCTAAATTCTATTATGCTATCTTGTTGTTCAACTTGTTCTGGAATGTTGGTTTCATCATTTTCAACTTCCTTTTCTTGTTTTGTTGTCTTCAAACTACCATTGTATCCTAGTCCCGTCTTGTCGTTTGGATATCTTTGACTGGTAAGGATCTCATCTAATTTTTTAGTGCTTTTTTCAAACTTCTTCAACTTTTTTGTTATCAATAGGAGCTCCCCTTTTGTGTGATCCAATTCTTCTTTCAGTTTCTCATAATTTTCTAATTGTTTCTTCAAGCTATTAATTGTCTTTTCAAATTTGTAATTCTCTTCTTCACAACTACTCAATTCACCTTTTAGTATTATGTTTTTGTTTCTAAGGTTTCTATTTTCAGTTTCAACATACTTCAACTTTTCAAGATTCTCATCTTCTTATTCACTCTCTGCATTGTCTTTGTATCCCCAAAAGGAATCAAGGTTGGTTTCTTCATCTGAATCTTCTTCACAAATGATTTCTTCTTCTTTAGAATTCTTGTGATCATCATCCCAGGTTTCTTGGGTTATGAAGAGGACTTCTCCTCCATCATTATCTTCTTCATCACTCTCATCTGAGGAGATGTCATCATCCTTGGAGTAGAAGCTCTTTTTATTGTTGAGACTTCTCTTTTTATAGTAGCAGTTTTCAACAATATGTCATATTCTACCACAGTTAAATCATTTGATAGGAGACTTACCTTTGTATATTCCACTTCCCTTCTGGAACCTTCTTATGAAATTTGCTATTTCTTCATCAAGGTCGTTATCCTTGTATTTTTTCTTGTTTATGGCTTTAAAGGTTGCTTCATTGTTTGGCTAGTCACTTTCTATACCTGTTCTCATTTCATATGTTATAAGAGACCCATGTAACTCATCCATTGTCATTTTTGTCAAGTCCCTAGTTTCTTCAATGGTGGAGACCTTAGAATCATACTTCAAGAGAAGTGATCTCAACACTTTTTTTACAACCAAGGATTCATCGATCTCTTCACCTAATCCTCTGATACCATTAACAACTTCATCAACTCTAAGAAAATAGGTTTCAATATCTTCCTTTTCATTCATCTTCAAATTTTCAAATTCTGCTCTATATCGTTGAAGCTTGACCTGCTTAACTTTTGGATCACCTTCATAGATGCTCTTGAGTTTGTCCCATACATCCTTAACAGTGATATAGCCCATCACTTTTCTAGCAATGGTTGGTGCCAATGCTACTAGAATAACATGTCTGGCTTTTGAATTAAAACTCATAAGCTTCTTCTCATTTGGATTGGTTGGAGAATTATTTGGGATTACATAGCCATTTACAACTAAGTACCAAATGTCTAATCCCAAATCTGTTAGGTAATTTTTCACTCTATCACTCCAGTATGCATAATTTCTTCCATCAAATTTTTGAATCCCATTTGAAATGTGCTCATGGTCATCCATCTCTACTCAGGATTTTCCTTCCATTGGTTAAACTGTTCTGAAGGCAACCTGCTCTGATACCAATTGTTAATACTGAGAGGGGGGTGAATCAGTATCAATTACAATTTAAAACCTTTTTCAACTTATACTTAATCCATTCAATTATATCCAATGAGAAATGAACAATAGTATAAGAGTTACACCAATACACCACAATACACCATGCACAATATATGAGAAATAATCAATAGTTATTGTTGTAGGGGAAGTAATGACTTCCAAAGGTAGCTAAAACCCTCCAATCCTCCAATATCAAGAGAGATTTGAACTCTCCATCCTTTCCCCTTCCTTCCACCCAACAATATATGAGAGATAATAAAACTTCACATTAAATCATCACCATCAACCAACCATCACATAGAACCTGATAACGCTTCCCGAGACTTCTTCAATTTCTACAATTATTCAATTATTAGAATACTCTGATCCTGTAGATAATATTATTCAGTTTATTCTCTGAAACTTCTCCAAGTTTCACTCCTTGAATCCTCCCCAAAAAGAAGTTATAGAGAGAATGGTAAACCTTGTTCAATTATGGTTTATTAAGGAGACCAAACTTGTACAGAATGCCCCACGCTCAATATTTAACATCAGATTTTGAAACTCGCACACAAGAAACCAAAGTCTGTACTATTTCCAATATAGTTCTTCCCACATCATTTGGATTCTCTATGAATAAGTTATGACTATTTTACTCGGAACACATGTTTATTGACTAGCTTCAGGACTAGTCAAAAATCCTATCTTCCACATAGTGTATATCGATAATTATAGCGAATCAAGAGCTGAAAATTTTACAACAAGTACCTTTATATGTATTCTCAATACCATAGAAATTTCACCATTTGAATCATTCTAGAAAAAATGCTATAGCAAAAATGGTATGATGACCTGAAAATAACATACCTTAGAACACATCACCAAAAGACTTCATCCTCCCTTGAAATACGACCTTATTTACTTCTGATTTCTTCTAAAATTTGACTTGTGTATCAAATGAATTTATAATGATATTTATTTATACCATTTATGTCACTTCCTTTTAACATTAGGGTCGACCTGACACTTTCTTATTTTGTAATTATTTTCTTTAATTATCTTCAGGGCCTACATGTACTTCCTTCTTCAATTCACTTTGTCATCTTCAAAAATTCAGTTCTCCTCAACCATGAGGATACATGTGACGTGCCACATACCACTAGAAACAACATGATGTATAATATCCATCCATGGGTGTTGTATATGCATGTGCATTGGCCTTCATGTCCAAATACCTTCATCAATCTTCCAATCCAAAACTCATGACTAAGGTCAACATCAATGACAACAACCAATATTCCAACACATAAAGTTGTGAATTGCAGAGCTAACAACAGGAACAGTAACAATTTTTAGAGTTATACACAAAGGGAGTATTCAAGGAGACCTAGTGACACACAAAGAAGAAGTTACAACAGGTTTAATCCTTGACCATTGAAGTGGAATGTTACAAATGTAACAATTTTGGACACATGGCCAAGGATTGCAGAATGACAGTCCCTCCTAAAGAACCTCAACAGAATAACAACAGTCACAGACAAGAACCTGAAAAAACGACATGGATAAGAAAGCAAGATCAGTATAAAAATGAAGAATGTGTAGTTGCTCTACAAGCTAAGAAGAAGAAACACGGTTGGTATGTTGACAGTGGATGTTATAAACACATGACAGGTGATAAAGACAAATTTATTACATTACAAAAAGAAAAAAATGGACCAATCTCCTTTGGAAATGATAATTCATCCAAAATCATTGGAGAAGGCAGAGTCTGAATTGGGAACAAGAATGAAAAGGCACAAAATGTTCTAATAGTAGAAGATATGAAACATAATCTTCTAAGTGTGAGTCAAATGTGTGACCAAGTTCATAAAATTACTTTTGATTCAGAAAAGTGTGAGATAAGAAAAGAAGGTTCAGGGAAATTGGTCGGTACAACTGCAAGAACTTCAAACAACATATATGTGTTAAGTGAAATTGGAAATGAAAAGTGTTGTCTAGGAAAGGAAGATGAAAGTTGGCTATGGCATAGAAGAATGGGTCACATGCATTTTGATAACCTTGTCAAAGTCAGCAAAAGAGAAGCAGTCAGAGACATGCCCCAGATCACGAAACCAACCAACACTCTATGTAAGCATTGTCAACAAGGAAATAAAACAAAGACCAGGTTCAAATCAAAGGAATATTCAACAACAAGACCACTGGAAATTGTGAACATTGATCTAGTTGGACCAACTACAACAAAGGGCTTAAAAGGTGAAAAATACTTTATGTTATTAGTTGATGATTATACAAGAATGAATGCAGTTTGCTTTCTCAAGAACAAGTCAGAAGCTTTTGAAAACTTCAAGATCTACAAGGAAATGGTTGAAAATGAGATGGATTCAAGAATCAAATGTTTGAGATCTGATAATGGAGGAGATTTCACTTCAAAGGAATTTATGGACTACTATATCATTCATGGAATAAAAATACAATTCTTCATTGCTAGGACACCTCAACAGAATGGATTTGTTGAAAGAAAGAACATGACAGTACAAGAAATCGCTCAAACAATGCTAATGGATTCCAAATTGACAGATATATTTTGGACCCGAGAAGTGCATACAATAGTACACATTCAAAACAGAGTAATGCTCATAAACAACAATGATAAAACTCCCTACGAGCTATGGAAAGGAAGACCAAAAAATGTGAAGCACTTCAGAGTTTTTGGAAGAAAATGCTACATCAAAAGAGAAGATGGTAGAATGGGAAAGTTTTACTCTTGTGTGGAAAAATGAATACTTGTTAGTTACTCAAGTACAAGGAAATAATACAAGTGTTACAATATAATATTGAACAAAGTTGTGGAAAGCATCAACGTAACAGTTGATGAAACAGGCAGACCAGAATCAAAGGAAGAAGAAAACAAATCAATGGAACAACTTTTCATGGAAGAAGATGAAAAAGAAGTAGAAGAGGAAGATGAAGATGAAGAGAATCTGACAGAAGAAGAAGAGCAAGTTTAAAAAGTATCTCCAAAGACACCTAGAAAACGAGTACAGAAGAATCATCCTTCAGATCAGATTATTGGAAACAAAGATGCAGGAGTTGAGACTAGAAGAAAAATACGTTCACCAGAACAAACACACCTAACACTCTTATATACACTTGAACCAAACTATTTTGAAGAAGCCAACAAGGATAAATTTTGGAATAAGTCCATGGATGAAGAATTGGATCAAATAGAGAAAAATGACACTTGGGAATTGGTTCCAAGACCAAAGAATAAGAATGTGATCAACAAAAAATGGGTTTTCAGGAATAAATTGAATGAAGATGGACAGGTTACAAGGAACAAAACTAGATTGGTATGTAAAGGATATGCACATATTGAAGGAATCGACTTTGAAGAGACATTTTCCCTAGTTTCCATAATGGAAGCAATCCGTTTACTTTTAGCTTATGCATGCTCCAAAAATGTTAAAGTATATCAGATGGACATAAAACCAGCTTTTCAGTTGTCAGAGAACATAGACTATGTATGTAAATTAAAGAAGGTCTCGTATGGTCTAAAACAGGCTCCTAGAGCATGGTACTCCAGACTAGATAAGTATCTGCAATAGGCAGGGTTCAGAAAAGGAAGTGCAGACAACAATCTCTACATCAAGGCAAGTCAAGGTAATATTTTATTAATTGAAGTTTATGTTGATGATATTATTTTTGGTAGTGATGATGACAGGTTAAGCCAGAAATTTGCAAAAGACATGCATAATGAATTTGAAATGTCGCTACTTGGAGAACTATCCTTCTTTCTGGGACTTCAGATATGTCAAAGAAACCAAGGAATTTTTATTTCTCAAACCAAGTATATCATAGAAATGCTAAAGAGGTTCAGAATGAAAGATTGCAAACCAATTATCACTCCCATGCAAACCAGTTGTAATTTGAGCAAAGATGATGATTCAAAGTCTATAGATCAGAGGCAATACAAGTCAATGATTGGCAACCTACTATATGTGAAAGTATCTAGAACATATGTAATTCAAGCAGTTGGACAGGTGGCATGATTTCAAGCAGCACCAAAGGAATCACATGTATTAGCAGTAAAGATGATTTTCAGATATCTCAAAGGAACATAAGAGTTTGGATTATGGTATCCAAAAGGAAAAGATCTATCACTTATTGCCTACATAGATGCAGATTGGGAAGGTATTATGGCTAAGTAACAAACAATCATCAATATCTCTATCTACAGCCGAGGCAGAGTATATTGCAGCAACAACATGTTGTACATAGGTTTTTTGGATGAAACAAACTTTGACAGATATACAGGTTGACTATGATGAGCCCATTCCAATATATTGTGATAATACAAGTGCCATCAGTATCTCAAAAAAACCGGTGATGCACTCCAAGACGAAGCACATTCCAATCAAGTATCACTTTCTACAGGAACAGGTTGCAGAAAAGAACATCAGAGTTGATTATGTGGGCACAAAACAACAAGTGACAGACATCTTTACAAAACCACTTCCATGGGAAGCCTTTGAATATCTTCGCCAAAGACTTGGAGTTATTTCTACTCCAAAATGAATGCTTATTGAATTATTTTTGAATGATTACCTTATATGTCTTAGATGTACACAAGGAAGCACCATAAGAGGACAATTCAGTTAGGGGGAGAAGCCTTTGATGAAAATATACCTTTGCCATTGATGACAAAGGGGGAGAGATTTATCATATGCAGAGGACAGAGACATGCTTCTAGGGGGAGAATATTAATCAGATGCAGGGGATAGAGGAAAATTTATCAGACACAGAGGATAAAGGCATGGTTCCAGGGGGAGCATGAGTGATATGATTTCATTATTTCATCAGAGTGTTGCCATCAATGCCAAAAGGGGGAGATTGTTGATTAAGGTTGGTTGTCATTGATGTCAACCCTTGAAGAAGGCCCTGCAGCACAAAGGTTTGGGTAATGGACCCAATATTGTTTGATGTAAAGATGACTCATTATTTTCTTGTCATGGTTGATAAGAAGTAAATATGGATGAACTCTAAAGTGGCCCCCTTATGGTGAAATCCCTCATGGGAAGACTCTTTGGGGAGTAAGAGAACCCATGCTTGATTGTGGAATAATGAGATGAAGGACAATTAATTTTTAGGTAAACCATCCTATATGGGTAGTGCTTGTCATTCCATTTCCATTGGTATGTGGAACATCACATAACTCCTCACGGTTAGAGAGTTATGGCCATGAGAAGTTGGAGACCCCAAGTTTGGGTAATGGACCCAAGTTTGTTTGATGGATAACGGTATGAGTTATGGTATATTTTCAGATAATAATATTCTATATGGATATTACATGTCATTCCATTTCTGGTGGTATGTGGAACGTCACATAACTCCTCATGGTTTGAGAGTTATGGCTTTACGAAGTTGGAGGACCCTCATATGTCATCTAGAAGCCCTAAAAGGTCAAAATAGTCAAAGTGGTTTAAGAGATTTTAAAAGGTAAATAATAAATTGAAGTAATGAGTGTATTATAATTCAAAGTGAACAGAAAATAAATTATTTCAATAATAAATTTAATGGATAAATTAGAAGTGGGTTAACCCTAAAATAAGGAAAGTGGGGCCAAGTGACCTAGAAGATGTTTTTAAGGAAGCTACTTGGAGAGTATAAATAAGAGGCAAGGCTCTCTCATTTTAATCACACTTGAGAATATTGAATATATATAGGTGTCTGAGGTAACCAAGGATATATAAGTTGAAATTATGAGGGAACATGAAGAAAAGAAGGTTGAAATGCAAGGAAGGATAAATTCTTTTGATGGTGCTTTCTAAGGTATGCTATTTACAGTTCATCTCACCATTTTCGCTATAACTATTTTTATATAATGATTAAGATAGTGAAATATCGATACCATTGAGAAAACATGTCCAAGTATCTGTGGTAAAAAAATCATCTTTTGGGTCATTGTATTTTTGGAGTTACACTCCGTGGAAAATAGGGTTTATGGCTAGTCCTAAAACTAGTCAAAAACAGGTGTTTCGGGTAAAAACGTCATAACTTCTTCATAGAAAATCCAAATTCAGTAACACCAAATGTGTTGGTTAGGGTACATTCTTTAGTATGTTTTTTAATAGTTTCATATCAATTCAACAAATATTCCGTGCAGGGCACACTCTAGAAGGTCTCTCTCTAGAATAATCCAGAATTCAACAATGTATGTCATTTTTGCTATAACTCCTTTTATGAGAGGTTCCAAGTAGTGACACCTGAAGGAATTGCATAAAAAAGACTGAAGAAAATTGTGTATTAGTTTCGATCTTTATACATTACAGGTACAAATTTATGATTACTTCAAGTTAGGGTTTGTGACTAATCCAAAACTAGGCATGTGAGACTAAAGAAAAGTTTGATGAAAATGCTAGTCTCTTGTTATTGAAGTTAAGGAAGGTTTGTAGGAATGTGATCATATACATGGGGTATATTACAGAGCTACAAATCAGATTTGGATGATGAAATTGATGAGGGATTTTGGTTGAGGTACATATTGAGTACATGGTTGAGACAAGTAGTTGATGAGTTGGCACATACATGAGGTGTATAGTTGATGATGTTCGTACATATTGATGAGTCATAGTTTATGAGTAGTTGACACATGATTGGTACATACTTGGTACATGGTTGGATGCACTTGTTTATGGT
>ML788479.1:217293-236480 GCA_009831015.1 Picea engelmannii
ATGGTTGGATGCACTTGTTTATGGTACAGGTTGATTACAGGTTATTTGGTACAGGTTGGTGCATGGTTGATGCACTTGTTTATGGTACAGGTTGATTACAGGTTGAGGTACAGGTTGATGCATGGTTCAGATTTATTGGTACATGTTTACAGTGGTATATCTCACAGTGACAGGTTGAAAGTGGTTCCATCATTCTACTTCTACTTCAGGGTAGTAGGATGAGGCAAGGACAGGTGGTTGTAGCCACCTTTCGGTTGTAGCCAGAGAACATAGGGGGTTGTAGCCTCCTTCTGGTTGTAGCTAGAGAATTGGGGAGTTGGATCTTCCCTCGGGTTGTAGCATGAGAAACTAGGGGGTTGGAGCCTCCTTCCAGTTGCAGCTGGAAAACAAAGGAAGTTGGTGCTTCCAATGAATGTAATTCTTCAGGACATATAAGAAAAAGCATTATGTGGTTTTCTCCCGATTTGGGTTTCCACGTAAAACACTGGTGTACTGTGTATGTGTATGTTTGTTCATTTGTTCATTTCTTATTTACTCTGTAGTTATTGGATGATAATGCTTCGTTGATAAAACACTTGGATTATATGGTTAAAAAGGATTAAATTTCTCTATTACTGATTCACCTCCCCCCCTCTTAGTAATCCAACATTATCCACTACTACCATGATAGAATCATATTCCTTGTTTGTTCTGGGTAGTTTGGTGATGAAATCCATGGTTACAACTTCCCATTTCCACTCAGGAATGGGTAATGGATGTAGCAAACCAATTGGGTGTCTATCTTAAGCCTTTACCTTTTGACATTCCAAACATATAGAAATAAAATCAGCCACTTCTTTCATCATTCCTGGCCAATAATATTGGCTATTGACAACTGCAATAGTTTTCTGATAACTTGGGTGCCCAGCATAAGGTACAATATGCATTTCTCTCAATATCATATTTTTCAATTCCTGGGAATTTGGTACATAAATTATGCCCCTGTACATGAGAATTTCATCATTATTTAACTTATATTCTTCAATTTTTTGCTGCAAATTATCTTAATATATTTTTGCCACTGGTTCCTTGTATTGCAAATCTAATTTTGCAGCCTCTAAAATTCCATGTTTCAAATATAATTGGTACATGCTAATGGCTCTAGCATGCAATGCATGCACTCTTATATTGATTTCATCAACCACTTTGTTCTCTTTCCCCTTGATATGATTTATATCAAAGTCATATTCACTTAGAAATTCTAACCATCTACTTTTCCTAGCATTTAGAGTTGGTTGATCAAATAAATATTTTAGACCATTATGGTCTGTCCTCAACTCAAACCTTTTCCCCATGAGGTAGTGCCTCCATTTCCTCAAGGCATGCACTATGTCTTCCAACTCCAAATCATGAGTGGCATAGTGTTTTTCATGCTCCTTCAACTTCCTTGATTCATAGCATACAACAAACCCATTTTGACCGAGGACTCCACCAAGTCCTTCTTTACATGCATCTGTGCATACAATGAAGTGTTCATTTGGGTCTGCAATCCTTATTATTGGAGAACTTGTTAATAGTTGTTTCAAGTGTTGGAAACTCTTTTCACAATCCAATGTCCACTGAAACTTCACACACTTCTTTTGTAAGGAAGTGATTGGGTCTGAAATCTTTGAGAATCCTTCAATAAATATCCTATAGTATCCTGCAAGGCCCATGAATGATTTGAACTCTATCACATTCTTTGGCGCTAACCATTCCCTAATGGGTTCTATCTTATTAGGATCCACTTCTATCCCATTCTCTGAAATGATATGTCCCAAATAATGAATTTGCTTCTCATAAAATGAGCACTTGCTCAATTTGGAATATAAATAATTCTCCCTTAATACTTGCAATACCATCCTCAATTGGTGCTCATTCTCTTCTTATGACTTGGAATATACAAAGATGTCATCCAAAAAGACAATGACAAACTTGTCTAAATATTCTCGAAAAACACCATTCATTAAGCACATGAAAACAACTGGTGCATTTGACAACCCAAATGGTACCACTGTGAACCCATAATGACCATACTTTGTCCTGAAGGAGGTATTCCTGATATCTTCCTCTTTAATCCTTACTTGATGGTATTCTGACCTGAGATCTATCTTTGAAAATATCTTTGCATCCTTCAATTGATCAAAGAGATCCTCAATCCTTGGTAGAGGATACTTGTTCTTACAGTCACTTTATTAAACTCTCTGAAATCAATGCACAATCTTAATGTCCCATCTTTCTTCTTCACGAACAAGATTGGGGAACCCCAAGGTGACACACTTGGGCATATATACCCCTTCTTCAGAAGTTCTTCAAGATGCATTTGCAACTCCTTCATCTCTCGTGCACTCATTCTGTAAGGATTCTTTGAAACTGGAGCAGCTCCAGGCATTAAATTTATAGAGAAATATCTCTCTTTGGGGGTAGTCTTGGTATTTCCTTAAAAACATATTCAACTCTTTTAGGACTGCATGATCTTCCAAATTTGGCACCTTTTATTTAGGTGTCTCTTCCATATGAGATGAAAATATTTGACACCCTTTTCTGTAACATTTCTTCAGCTGCAACACTAAAATCTCTATGATGGTTACTACCCTGGGAATTCCCTGCAGTTTCCTTAGGTTCCCTTCCTCATCCAAGAACGTAAATGCCTTGTTATGAAAGTCTAGGATAACATGATGCTGGTCCAACCAATCCATCCCAATTAGACAGTCATAGGAACCTAAAGGAAATATGTTCAAATATTCCTTGGTGTTCAGTCCATTCATGTACATAAGACATGAATTAACCATCTCATTAACTTTTATTTTGGCTCCGATAGCCAGCTGCACCAACCAAGATTTTCCATGCTTGCTTCTTGGAAAATGCAAAATTTCCACCATCTTAGGATCTATATAAATTTGACTAGATCCTGAATCAATTAAAATAGAAATAGTTTGGTTGTTGATCATACCTTCCACTTCAATAATATGTGAATGATATTATGCTTTCTTGTTTTCCAGGGCTGCATAGATCTTGGGTACACTTATTCCCATGTCCTCCACTCTTTCAACTTGTTGTACATTGTGAACAATCCTCACTTTTTCACCTCTGTGAGGACAATCTCTGAACATATGATCCCCTTTACAAAACCATAATTGAATAGGTGGATGTCTTGGCCTTTAACCCCCTGTCTCAATCGTTATGGGTTCTTTATAAGTGGTTTGTCCCTGAGGATTATTTCTGAAGAATGGTGGCTTAGATCCCTTCTTCCTCTGATCCATCTTGAATTTATTTTTGTCTTCCCAATCTTTTTGGAAAGTTGGCCTTGCTTTTTTCTGATCATATAGGCATTTATCTCACCTTATGGTCTCCTCCAATGTCTTGGGATCATCATCCTATATTTTGTCACCGATGAATGATGGAAATCCACTCAAATACCTCTGAATCTTAACTATCTCATCCTTGATGAAAGAGACACACTTCAACAGTTCTAAAAACCTTCTTTCATATTCATTTATGGTCATACTCCCAATCTTGAGTTCAAATAACTCTTTCATTTTCTTGTCATAGTATCTCTTAGTCAAGTATTTATTCTCAAAATACTTCTTGAATTCCCTCCAAGTAACACTTTTATCTTTAATGTGCTTCACTTGCAGAAGATGATCCCACCACATGGATGCCTTTCCCTTGAGTTGATAGATGGAAATTCTTGCTTCTGCATGAGATGAATAGTTATGCAATTGAAAATACTTTCTCATGCCCAAAAACCATTTCTCTGCATCTTCATCCTTCTTGTGCTCACCATCAAATGTAGGAGGTTTGATTTTTTTCATTTATCTGCGTAGCTCATCTACCCCAGACTTCTTGTGATTACTGATAGAGGATGGACTTGAGATGTTTTGTGCCCTCTTATGAGAATGCCTTGGGGAGTGACGGCGATGTCTGCTAACACTTCTGGTTCTTCTTTTGTCATTAGGAGACCTGTGACTTCCTGATTTGCTTGAGCCACTCTCCTTATCCAATTTATTTTATATTTTGTTCAAGATCCACATTAACTTCATGTTGAAGTCCTCTTTCTACTCCTTGGATCTCATAAGACTTTCATTATCATCTTTATGGATTTGGACATCCTTCATCAAATTTTTAATGGTCTCTACCATATTAATGTTTTCATCCCTTCCTTCTCCATGTCCATTGGAGTTTGTTCCTTCAATGCCCAAATGGACATCCATCCCTCTGATATCATCTTCCTGGCTGCAAGTTCCCTGCATATCTTCCGTTCCTCTGGAATTTTTGTTGATCCTGATCTGATCTAGTTGTTAACTCTACAAAATGTGCAGCCAACAAAACTTTGTTAGGCTAACCGTTTCAACAATTTCATGAAAATATGAACCATTCTGGTTCAATAATATATCATAATTATTTCTTATGATTTCCTATGAAATTGAATGCCTAGATCATTTTTCTATTTGAATATTTATATTCTATTGTCCTATGCCTTTCCAATCCCTTCTTCCATGCTCAATTCCGAGTCTTGAGCATAAAGTTATGGTTATTTGAAAATTTCCCATTAATGTTTCCGTTCACACTTCAATTGGGCGAAACTATGTGTTGTAATTATGAATTTTTGCACCTACTCCATTGGATTTTTCATAGGATCTCGATTGGTTTACTTCATATACATATTCTGGACACTTGTCCAAGTTTCACCTTTTTCTGAGTTTCGAGCTGCTAGTTACAACCTGCTGAAGTTCTAGGCCAATTCATGTTTTTGGTCTGAAATGCTACAAGCACCTTCTTTGCCATATTAAACATTTTTAACATGCCAAAAAAATTAATTCATCTCTAGTAATGTCTTCTATGGTTCAATATCTTTCCATTCACTACTCCTACGCCTCAATCTGATTCTGGAGCAGAAATTTATGGCTCTTGGAAGTTAGTTGGGTCTTAAAATTTACCCTCCACTGTTTGTGTTGTAACTTTCTCACAAAAGCTCTATTTGAAGAAAGGTTTACACCATTAGAAATATCTCTTCGAACTCTTTTATTTTAGCTACAAATTCATAGTGTAACTTGGTACACTCTGTTCTCGTGATTTTTGAGTAGATAAAAACATTGTTAACGGCCTCAAAAACACGATGCAAAAAGATGACATTCAAACAGTATAAAACGTCGTAGAAAATCGTTGGTTTTCTGTTGTTGTTCACCATCCAAGTGAATTTGTGTGCACAAAATTCAACCTGTACACCCATATTTATCATGCACAGTAACACCACAAGGTAATTTATGCTCTACACATCTAGAATTACCGTGCATCACTTCTCTGTCGCGTCAATAACTCGTGCGCACTGCTTTTGTGTCACGTGCCAATATCCACCACACAAAATTTTGGTTCTTTCAGTATTACCTATTGCACGCAATTTTTGTATCGCATGCTGATATTCCACATGCATTTCACTCTACGCGTTGCTCCATGCCAAATTTTAGTACACTCTCACCGCACACCACTACTCTGTGCACACCATTAATTAAACTGTCGTGCGACAAAATATACCCACATTGCATGTGCACCAACAAAATTCCTCTGCGCTTTACCAATATTATGCACACCACACATGCCATTATTATGTGTGTGCACACCGCGTGCCAGTATTACACATGGGTCACTCAATCTACACCATGCAATGCTAAATTTAGTGCACGCATCTGCACAACAACATTTTTCTGTGTTGTGCCAAAATTTAGCGTGTGCACCCACACACCAACATCTTTCTACACGATGCCAAAATTTAGCACACACACCCGCACACCAACATTTTTCCGCACGGTGCCAAAATTTAGTGCGCACGCTTGCACGCCAATGTTTTTATGTGCAGTGCCCAATTTTTACCGTAGGCATTCTGCAACTATGAAATTTGTTCAATTTCACCCCGATAACACCAATTCAACCTCTGCAACAACAAATCGTTGTGGGTTGACATTTCTGAAATGAATTTTTCCCACACTCAATTCACAATTGAGAATTTTAATTACTAATCTCACTCCATCTGTCATGGATTCACTGTAACTTTAAATTTGACCAATTCGAGGTCTGAATTTGATAGAACATATATTAAATCAATAATATCTCACCACTTGGATGAATTTCTCAATTTTCCCATGAATTTAACAACATAAATTGGGGCTTTTTCCCAATTCCACGCAATTGATGTTACTTTTTACCATGAACACTCTGTAATCTTGAAATTTGGCCACTTCGAAATCAATCCTCTGTGAGATTTCGCTTCAAATCAACTTGCTCGGCCCATCCAAGCTCAATGTTGAAAACTGAAGCTCTGATACAATATTGTAACATCCCCGTCCACCCAGGTCAAGGCATGCTACTCCACAAAATGCTTTTATTCTCTGCTCAACATATTGTAACATACCCAACATCCAACTGAGCTATGCCACATAAATTTTTCGAACTGCATGCAAGTAAAACATATACACAGAGAACTCTTGCAAAAATTTATATATATAACGTAAACAGACAAATACATTTTGTAAATGCACAAATTCATACTGAAATAATAGTAAACATATACATGCAACATATACATGAAATACCCATAAATGTAAAGAAATTTATAACCACACATAGGATAGACCCATAAAAATAAACACACAAATAATAATGCAACATGTAAATTTATCACACAATGACACTTATATTGGTAAGAATATCACCAACTACGTGCAGACCTTCCATGAACCTCCCAGCCTTAGACCACACTATTCATCACTCTTAGTAGTTGGTCACCCCCTAGCTGGGACTAAACTCCACTTGGGTAAAGGGATTACTAACCAGGCTAACTATCTCATACAACATGAAAGACTCTGTCACAGGTGCCAACTCAAACTAACAACCTACAGTCCCTCATTCCCCACATTCCTGTCCCACCCTAGGAAGTGTGCCCCTTCTCTACTCAACAGTCCTTTGGCTACCCCACTTCCCTTCTGGGCTTTAGCAACAGGCCGGACAGGAAGTCTCAGAGCCATGTAGTTGTAGTTTATCACCTTCATGAAATCAATTCCCAACAATTCTCTCACCCAGAGAGATTTATCATGGGCCTGACAACCTGCCTCTTCAATATCCCACGGGCCTGACAACCCGCTTCTTCAATCCAACTCACAAGTTAAACAGGTACACAAACATGTATGGTTATGGATACAGGTTCAGGTACAATGACATGAAGGTATGGAGGATAGCTCAATGAGTGTGTGAATGATGATGGAATGATTGACTGAATGAATGAATGATGGAAAGGATGAACTAAGTCCAAACAATATGTATGCATGTTTCCAACTTAACACTTGTCATGTTGGGAGTTACTTTGGCCCACTTGTCCCCATCCTTAGAACTTAGGATAAAATAATTATCCATACTTTATACTTAAGAAATATTAATATAATATTACTTTTTGGCTTAATCCCCCTAGCTTAGCCCCTTTTCCTTAACTTTTATCCCCCCCACCTTTCCCTAACTAATGTATTTTAGTCCCCCATACTCTTTTATCATCGTCAGTATGTGCACAACGATGTATTTTATATTAATGATGAGACATATACAAAAAATAGGCACGTTGGCCTTTAGCATCTAGGCTCTCTATCCTAATACAAACATAAGCCTCGTAGCTTATAATAACTAGCTCACCAACCTATAAAACAAAACACATACACAAAGTCTCCTTGGCCTCAAAATTGTGCGCACTTAAGTTGCTACGCACGGTATCCCGGAATGTGCACTCTTCATCATTTTGCTACACAGTGCATGCACACGCTATACCATGGAAGGTGCATACAAAAATGATGTCAAACAACTCACCAACTTATGTACATTTGTATTTATATTTACAATTGGGTTTTTCCTAGGGATATTATAGAAGGGATGCCTCGCGGAAGACCCTTAGCCTGACCCACGGGGGTCAGCTAAATTAGGGTTTTAAAAAACCCTTCTCTCTCTACAACTCTGAGAATTCCACACTCCTTCGCTTCCTTAGATTCACTACGAAAAGATCACTTGTACGATAGATATTCAATGAACTTATATATATAAAATGAAAGGACCCTTGAAGTGTATTTATACCTTTTCAAGTGACTTCTTTCCTTAACTTTAGGGTTGATCTGTACTTTCTTGTTATAATCATTTTACCCTCAAATTAATGACTTGTAACTTCTTGTTGTAATTATTTAGTGGCTTCTTAGCCATTCGTCAAGGCTTTCGAATTCATGAGGGAATAACTTCTCAACCATGAGGAACCATGTGGTGTACTATCTACCGTTGGAAACATAATAGCAAGGACTATCCATCTATGAGCGTTTTACATGAATTTTCACTATCCTTCATCCTTTTTTCCTCAAAAAACTTCAGGCTTCATGGCTACACCTTTGGGGCTTCCAGACTTGTTCTAGGGTTGACATCAACTTATGGAATTCTTCTAGGGTTTACATCAATTACAACCAATCTTTTAACCTGATATCCTTCTTCTTATGAGCTACCAATTCTTACAGATCCATTGGTGAAGGAATTACTTTGTAAACAATCTCCCAAAGGTCACATTCCTTCAAAAGAAAAGTTCTTTCTTTCCAAGATAGGATGTTGGATGTTCCATCCAATCTATCTTCAACTCTCAGAATTGTTGATGCCATCCCTTATATATGATAATCTTCCTTGTAAATAACATTCTGCTGAATTTTCCCATGTACTGACGTGTACATGCCCTATATGACCTATGAAGTGTTTATGTACGTGTTATGTTGCACTATAAAGATATGCTCTACTATTTTTGTATTCACATATGTATGAACTCTACCAAAATGATCCACGCGTACAACCTGAATCACTTGCAAATTTTTGTTGTTGCTATACGATTGTTTTTTAGAAGGTTGTCCTTCTATTTCTAATATTTAGTTTATAGATTTGTAGAGATCTCCTTCCAGATATGAAAAATCTATTGCAAACTTACCTGGATATTTAATTTGGATCCCTCTCATAGTGAAATGACTAGTACCATGTCAATTTTCTAATTCCAGCACATAGATAAAATTTTTACTAGTGATTTCCTTGTTGTAAATGAGATTTGGAACTCAGAAAAAAAAATACACTTACTAAAATAATTAACAGAAATAAATACCAGAAGTAAAGGAATCAATTCCAAACACACAAATATTTATTCCCTTCAAATCAACTTATCATTAGAATAATATAAAAGTTTACAAGGGCTCCCTTACTAGGAAAATGGCCCACTAAGAAATAACTGAAAACTACAGACAACACCTGGAGCCCTAACAAATCTTCCACCATTGTACAACCATGTACATTCAACCTACTCATATATGTATGTTCCCTAGCTCACAATATCCCACATATGTACTAAGTTTTATGCACTGTAAACTGAGCATATACACACCCTGAGCAACATGCTCGATGCGTACAACTTGAACTAGTTGTTGTAGCTCCAATATGTTGGATCCTCCTCGCACTTCCCTCGTTCTATCTTCTCCTCTAACCTAAGTTGATCTCTAGATGAAATTCCTTCTTCACGTATCCAATATCTCCTTGAGAAAAAATCCCTCTTTTCTCTCTTTATATGATGTGATCGTATATAAAAAGTGTCTCCTCCTTCACCCTATCCTTGATTTTATAATATTGAGTTATACCCTATCCCTAATCTCCAAAGTTATTGACAATTTAGATTAGATCTCACCTCAATTGAGATCAATGGCTAAGATTCATTTAATTCACGTATACTAATAACTTTAGCATTTCATTAAATTAAAATCAACTAATTAATAAAAACACTTTACTTTAATAATTCTCTTAATTAAATTAAATTACTAAAGTAGAAGGCTTTGGACAACTTCCACACATCTAGACACTACCTATGCAAAAGTACATGCTCAATGCTACAAACATCAATAATATCAAATTCATTTGATATATTATTGAAGAAATAATTTAAAAACATATGACACGAATTTGATGACCCACATATGTTAGAGGAAATTATTAATATCTTGTGAAAATGAAGGCCAATTGTGGTAAATAAATGGTCAATATTGGCTAATTAAACCACTCTAGACACATATATATGATGAGATCAACCCCCAAATTCACCAATGTGTATAGATATGAAGTGCAGCCTCAAACATGCAATCTTATATCTAACCCAAACATAGATCAATTTTAGTGAAACGAACACTAATCTTGATTAATTAGCATGCCCTGAGGTAATGGTAATGTCATATTAAGAAAAAAACAAAGTTTATAATTTGAAAAAAACAAACATGAGATTCATATCTGAATTTGTAGATATATAAAAATTTAAAATACCAGATATGGAGATGTAGACTAATATATATAAAAAATAAACTAGATGTACTTGTAAATTGATGCAAAAAAAGGAAAGTTCAATCACTATTGTTGAATTCTCATATAAGTAAATAGTAGTTCTCCTATCCAATATTTCAACAAACAAAGAAGTTTATCCAATGAGTTAGATGTATGAATCCAATACCATGAAAGACTACATAAAATATGTAGAAACATATAACCAAGATCTATCCTATATAAACTCATATGGAAGTCATCAAACAAGTCAAAGAAGATATATTAAATAAGAGAGAGGAGACAATAAATTTACACAGTGAAACTCTAAGGTGGGGAAACATCCACATAAACAAGACCTTATATTCTTCATATAACTCTTCTAGTTACAATTTCTAGAGCACACACATGTATGGAATTCAAATGGGATCCATACAACCCTCAATCATATGTATGATCTAGCCAAAGGACCTATAGGGTCTAGGTTAATGATCAATACCACAATCCACCATCCACTCTCTTATATTCAAGACTAATTTCCTCAATTTATAAAATCTAGGAGAAACCTATATCATTGATCATAAGGAATAATCAAGGGTAGATATCAACCAATTCATAACGTTTGATGTTGAGCTCATTAAGAGATAAGGAAGAATAATTGAATAAGAATAACTTGTGAGTGTAGTTCATCATTACCTCAGAGGCAAGTCACCACCAAATAACTCCCAAAACTATCTCCATGTGCACATGTGCACTATTACAAAAGTATAGTGAGTCCATGTTACATATATAAGTGCCCCACAATTGATGATGTAATTATCATCTGATCTGTAAACTACCGTGGACATTCCACTACAATAATTTGTGACAACATATTTCATAAATAAAATTGAAATCTACACTATGAAGTTTAAATTCCTTTAGATTCCAGAATATTTAGTTACTAATTGTATGCTTATGCATGAAATAGATAAAATGCAGAAAATAGAGAATAATAAAATACAATCACACCATCCACAAATAAACACAAGATATGACCTAGGAAACACAATATGGGAAAAAACCCAAATAGAAGGTGAGGTTTCTCTACTCTCTTTTCTCTAGTATAGAAATGATGGAAGTATAAAGAAAGCGACACTTTTGTGGAGTTTCCTTTGAAATGTAGCTTGTATGGTTGCTACATAATATCTTTGCCTCTGTTATTCTAATAGAATATGTTGGCCCTTGGTTATGAAAGTTAGTGAAGAACAAGGAAGAAAAGGCAAAATGTGAATTGCGCGGAAGACACAATGACTCTTACTGGGTCGAAGCGAGCAAAAGAGAAGAAAAGCAAGAGTGAAGTAAAAGGAAGCAAGTTGTTGGAAGAGGAGATCGAGGATGATAGATCAACAAGGAAGAAGGATCATGGAAAACTCAACAAGTGGAAAAATCCATCTTTGGATGATTTGGAGCACTGGATGAGAAGGAAGGAAAGACAGGTTTGTGAAGCCCTAAAAACACGGGTCAAGTTGACCTAGGGTTTTAAACACCTAGGGTTTTGGTATCTAGGGTTTTGACACCTAGGTTTTGGCCTAAGGCTGTCAGTGAGTGATTGTAATGTATAAATAGAGGTCTAAAGGGCCTGGGATGGGTTGTTTTTACTATTGTTGGTGTTAGGATTGTTTTTGTGTTTGTCATTGTGTGATCGAGTGAGTGATATTGTGTGAGAAAGAAGTGTTGAGTACGAGAGCCTTCTGTATTGTAATATATTTAGCTGGGTGCAAATATCAACCCTGCAGCTGGGTGCACAGGGAGGGGAGAGAAAAAGAGGAGAAGAAAGAATATTTGCTAGCTAAGAGTGCAGACAATAACTGTATGCTTCATCCTAATATATTAAAGCACAGTTCTGTGGATGTAGCCCTAGAGATAGGGTGAACCACATATATCTTGTGTTGTATATGTGATTGGTGTTATGTTCTTAGTCATTGATATACTTCTATTGAATTACTGTGTTAGATCTGATAGATAGTTGTGTGGAGTAGATATGAGCTGATAAGTGATATATGCATGTTGTACTATTCTAGTATTAGATCCACTTGATATTCCCCTTGGTTGTAGACATCTTTGTCCTGCAACCCCCCCATAGCTACTTCGGGTGAGATTGCATCTGCTTCGCAGGTCTTATCAAAAGCGCCAGTAGTTAGGGCTTGTTGGTACGCTCTTGGAGCTGAACCCTAGGTATTCCCTTGTGCCAACAAATGGTTTCATTGTCGGGACAAGAATATTCTTGAGGGAATGTCAAGGTGGTTCCCATCAAAGACAGTGATTCAAAAGTGAATAGAGGATTAAGAAAGGGACTTTGTTGAAGCCCTGAACAAGAACCCTAATCTTAGTATGAAGGATTGGATGGAAAGATATATCTTTAATGATATATATGAGATTTTCTTTGGAGGAATCCATCAGGAGATATATGAGTGGTTAGCTAGGTTGGAAGATACCTAGTTTGAGATCAGCTCTAGACCTCCTATGGTTTGGATGTCGGTACTGATCAAGAAGGTCAAGAGAGTTGATAACGTCATGTCAAGAGCAGTAGATCACTAGTTTGATAGTACCATTGGAGGGTATATCACCGATTTTGTTGTTGACAGGGTAGAGTCATATAGCCAAGCTGAGAGATATTTCTTCAAAGGACCCAGAAGAAAGTTTTTACATTTTCTGAAGTTAAGGATCAATATGCTATTGCATGAGAAGAAAATCTTGAAGATACAATAGATTGGTCAGATTTGAAAAGTCTAATGTTCAAGAATTTAGACAATGACATGGACACAGAGGCTGGACATACGTGTAGTGGGAGAACATTCAGAGAAGTTCATCTTGTGAACCTGTTTAAGCATAAATGGGTTTCTACAATGGAGAAGAGGTAGATCTTACAGACAAAGATCATTCAGCCTACTGGGACAGAGGAAGGGAAAGTTGAAGAACCTCGCCAGGAAGAGCCAGAAACTTTAGGAACTATGCATACTATTGAAGTAAGTACTATTGTCCCTCCTGTTGATTCAGTAGCATTAAGAAATAAGAGTAATCCAAGCCACCAGAGCATTCAAAGAACTGTCACTAGTAGTCCACCACATACTTAGTCAGGAACCCTAGGAAGATCTATGGCAGATGAGATGAGGCTCCCTATTTTTAGGGGAGATGGATCTGAAGATCTTGATCAGCACTGGTTCCTATGTGAATCCGTATGGAATATTAATAATGTCATTGACGAAGCTGTTAAAAGAACTTAGTTTAGTACTACCCTAAGGGATCACACACTGAGCTAGTACATGTATCTTGTCCAAGGACTTGCATAGCCTAAGCCGCTAAATGAGATCAAGAATGCATTGATTGCAGAGTTCAAGAAACCCAATTCAGAATCACAATGTATTACAGAGATGAAAGAGGTCAAGCAGAAGGTAGCCGAACCTGTTTGGGAATTCGATCAAAGATTCAAGACCTTAACAGGCCGATTGACTTTTCAGATCCCGGATGAGCAGAACAAAGAATGGTTTATTGTTGCCCTCATACCACACATCAGAGTTCCTCTGATGGAACAGAATATTGCTTCACCATCTAAGGTGCTAGAGATATCCATGAATTTAGAGTCATCCCCTATGGGAGAATCCATCTTAGGTATGAGTCAAATCTTGAGTCAGCTAACTAGTTTTTCTCTGCAGGTCGAAGATATGAAGAAATACAAGGGAACAGATAAAAGAGAAGACATATGGTGTTTCAGATGCAGATCAGAAGGCCATGACAAGGAACATTGTCCCCTATTTCACGAATACTTGGCCTCTGGAGCTCCTATCCCTTTGAAACATGTAACCCTACCCTGGTGCGAGGTATGCATAAATAGACATCGCCCTGGTGAGTCCTATTACATGCAAAAATATGTTCATACACCCAAAACAATTTATTGCATGTTCTATAAGTTCATGGGGTGCAGTGATAGGGATTTTAGGGATTATGACCTCATGCACGAAAGGTCAAGAGACATATAAAAAATTCAAGGTGAAGTACAACAAGAAGGAAACACTACACAGTATAACTCCCCTGGGAGAGGAAACTTCAATCCTCACGGTGGATTCAGAGGACGAGAAATAGGAGGAGGTATGGGTTGAGGCCGAGGAAAGATCATCTATTACAACTATGTACAACTAGGACACTTAGCAAGGGACTGTCAGAACCCTTGCACTACTTGCAACTACTGCAGTTCCTTCAAACATGTTATAGAGGATTGTCCTGTGCTGCTAGCTAAGCTTCAGGAAAGATGAGGACCTCATCAGAACCCGCAAGTGCAACTGATATATGTTGAACCTCATAGAGAAGACCCTAGAGTCATTGTTATTACTAGAGGAGGTGTTGTTACAAGAGAATACTGACTGACCCAAGGAAAGACTACATAATACTCAGGAGTCAGGAAATCTATAGAGAAGACCCAAACTTTTGATGCAAAGAAAGAAAGATAAATATTTGAGGTGGCAAGAAAAGAGTTCAAAGAAGACCAAGGATCTTCATTGAAGACACAGCCAGATGTAAGAGAATATGGAATGCCTCTGGCATTCGATCAGTCTACTTCGCCAAAAGAGGGACAAGAGGTAAGCAATCTCATGGAATTTTTATATACTTGTATTAAGTTGATTTAGGATGAGAGCGATGTACAAGAGCTACAAAATTTAATCAGACGGTATGAGATAGAAAGGATAGATCCCTTATTGAATAAAGAAGTACATCAACTATCCAAGAAGAGAAGGATAAATAAGGAACTACACTTGAATGCTCATATAAGAGAATATGATATAAACTATGTGGTCCTTGACTTAAGGTCGGAGGTCAATGTCATGGCGAAGCAAACCTGGGCACTGATGGGAAAACCGAAGTTGATATATTCCCCTATCATACTTAGGATGGCTAATCAACAAGCTGTGAGCTCCTTTGGAAGATTCAAACATGTCCCTGTGGACATCGACGTGGTAAGAAGGTTTTCATATTTTGAGGTAATTGAGATAGTTGATGATAACTGTCCTTACCCTGCGTTGCTAGGAATTGATTGGGATTTCAATAATTCCACTATGGTTGATTTAAATAAAAGACATATGATGTTTGAAAGAGATGGATATAGGGTCATTGCACCATTAGATCGAGATGAAGGTCAGCGATACACAGAACCTATCAGAGAAGAAGACCACGTATATGAACTGGAAAACATATACAAACTAACAACTAGACAATAGGATTACATTAATCCTACGACCGATGGAAACCTACACTGGAGAAGTGACAGTGCATGTTCATCAGATTCAGAAGAAGCACTAGAGAAATGGAATAAAAAATGTATGAAGTATCTACAAGGAGATGTGCTAGATTAACCAAAGAAGTTCATAGGATTGGCACAACAGTAAGTAACTTGCCCACCTTTGATGTTCTGAATCCTTTAGAAACCTTCTTGTTGGAATTCGAAGCAAGTATACCAACACAATAGATATTGTTGGCAATGTATGAGGCCTTGAAAGAAACACCAGCAAGATGTTGGGGGACACACAAAAACAACATTACAGAATGGGTACAATGTCGTACCCTGATGACCGCGTGGTTCTCATCACAAGTAGAAGGATGTGAAGTTCGGTACACAGGTCGAAGCTACTCAATATACCATGTCCGAAGTTGCGAGGAAGCCTGGAGAACCATTCCTCAAGAGAAGTGGGTGCAAAATTTCATTAACACACTAGACACAACCCCTATCAACTAGTACCTTCAAGCGGAGCTGTGCCTCATTACTACAAATTGGGAAGGTATGACTCAGAACTTTGTAACCAATTTCTTATTTGAAAGTCAATATCCTTCAGTATATCAAGCATTATATATTGTAATACAAAAAGTATTTGAGGAGGACTCTAGTCTCCCTTTAGAATAAGAAGAGGACGAATGGACTGCGCCTCTCTAGAAACTGCAAGGTTGTTACAACATCAATGTTGATGAAGACGATGATCTGAGGAAGGTGAACATCGTAGAAACATAAGGCTAGAGAAATGTGGAAGGACTAGGAGTTGAGCTACCATTCATTGGACAACCAATCAAGATTAATAAGGTCAACATTGGAACAGAGCAGACATTGAAGCTTCCAAATGTTGGAGATTATTGGGATGTTGCTACTATTGACAAAATGACAGAGTTACTGCATGAATATCAGGACTTGTTTCTGACCAAGTTCACTTATATGAAGGGCATTAAAGGTCCTATGGGAGAAAGGAGGATCCCTTTGAAACTAGATGCAAGACCATTCAAATAGAGACCCTACATATTGAACCCTAAATATAATGAGAAAGTGAAGATTGAGCTCGAAAAAATGTTGGAAGTAGGAATTATAGAACCTGTCGAAGAATCAGAATGGATTAGCCCTATGGTGGTACAAGAAAAGAAGACAAGAAAGATCAGGATCTGCATAGATCTCAAGAAGCTGAATTATGTTTTTTTTCATGACCCCTTCCCTACAACATTCACTGACGAAGTGTTAGATAATGTGGGAGGCCAGGAGGTATATTCTTTTATAGATGGATTTTTCAGGATACCATCAGATACGGATTGCCAAGGAAGATCACCATAAGACCACATTTGCAACAGAATGGGGATCCTACCAGTATACAGTGATGCCATTTGGATTGAAGAATGCCCCATCCATCTTTTCCAGGGTGGTGGTCGAAGCATTCAAGGAGTTTCTGCATAAATTTCTAAAAGTATATTTTGATGATTGGATTGTTTTTAGTTTATTGAAAAATCATATTGAATGTCTAAGGCTAATGTTGGACAAATGCGAGCAGTGTCAAATTTCCTTGAATCTGAAGAAGTGCATCTTATTCTCACCATTTGGATTGCTATTAGGTCATATTGTATGCAAGCAGGGATTGCTGGTAGACCCATCTAAAATTTCCATTATTGTTGATCTGCCACCTCCTACTTCACTCAAACAGTTGCGCACTGCGCTAGGACATATTGGATATTATAGG
The DNA here is from genome assembly GCA_009831015.1 of Picea engelmannii. Taxonomy (NCBI): domain Eukaryota; kingdom Viridiplantae; phylum Streptophyta; class Pinopsida; order Pinales; family Pinaceae; genus Picea; species Picea engelmannii. The sequence goes on from ML788479.1 coordinate 234,684, forward strand.
AAGTTCATTAAAGGATATGCATAGATTATAGCACCCATGGAGAAGCTTTTGAAGAAGGACTATCAATTTCACTAGACAGAGGAGTGCCAATAGAGCTTCAACACACTGAAACAAAAAATGGTTACTGTGCCTATTTTGGTTTTCCCATATTGGAGCAAGGAGTTTCATGTGCATGTCGATGCATCTTATATTTCCTTAGGAGCAGTGTTAGCACAACCCGAGGAAGGATATATTGACCATCCATTAGATTTTTCTAGCAGGAAACTATCCACAGATGAGATTAATTACACCACTACCGAGAGAGAAGGGTTAGCCATGGTGTATGCATTGCTGAAATTTCACCACTACTTGTTGGGAGGACACTTTAAAATGTTTACTGATCACTCCACACTGAAATACCTAGTCAACAAGCCAGTGTTGGGGGGGAGAATATGCATATGGCTTCTGCTATTTCAAGAATATGACTTTGAGATCGTAGTTAAACCAGGAATACTGAACAAAGGTCCTGACCACTTGTCGAGGTTAGAACATGGAGAAGATCCAACTGGTTTGGAGGACACACTATCAGATGCATAGATTCTAGCCATTAGAAGGATTGATTACTACTTCACAGAGATAGTCCAGTTCCTGTCAACAAGAACGGTACAAACTGGATATACAATTCCCCAAAAGAAACAACTAGTAGTATGCACTGCAAAATTCTCACTTATAGCTGGAAAACTATACAAAATGGAACTTGATGAGATATTGAGAAGGTGTGTTATGGAAGCATAGAAACCATTAATCCTCATAGAATCTCATGAAGGCATTGTAGGAGGAAAATACGCAGGGAAATCAACTGCACATAAGGTTCTTAGAGATGGCCTTTGGTGGCCTACCTTACACAGAGATGCTAAAGACTATTACAAAGCCTGCGATGTATGCCAAAGAGTTGGGAAACTATCAAGAAGAGATGAAATTCCCTTAGCACCACAACTGAGCCTAAAAGCATTTGAGAAATGGGCCATTGACTTCGTGGGACCTATAAACCCACCAAGAAAGTGGATAGGAGCAAGGTACATCATTACTATGACAGAGTACTTGACTAGATGGGCCGAAGCAAGAGAAGTTAAGGACTGTAGTGTAGCTACAACTGTATGCTTAATATTTGATGACATCATAACTAGGTTTGGATGCCCAAATATCCTTATCAGTGATCAAGGCACACATTTCATAAATAAAACAGTTGAAGCCCTGACTGAGGAATTTTCAGTCCACCATCAAAAGAGCACGCCTTGTCATTCACAAGAAAACGGGATAGTGGAAGCATTCAATAATATATTGGAGACAGCGTTGACCAAGATTTGCAGTGTGAACAAGGATTATTGGGATTTAAGAGTACCAGCAGTACTATGGGCCTATAGAACGACTTGCAAGAAGTTAACAATGCATACCCCTTTTAAGTTGGTATATTGTCTCGAAGCCATTGTCCCAGTGGAATATTTGGTACCAAGCTTAAGAATTGTTGCCTTTACAGATATGGATGCCACTAGATTTGTTTGAGAAAGGCTTGCACAGTTGGTCGAACTAGAAGAAGACAGATTTATTGCAGGATTCCATCAGCAGCTAGAGAAAGAAAGAGAGAAGGCCTACCATGAGAGACACATTAAGAAGAATGTTAAGCCCTAATGTTGGCTCATTACCCCTTAATTGGGGCATATTAGATTAGTAATGCTATTTTATTTATGTCGGCTTAGGCCATTAGTTGTAATTTATATTAGTAATGTTATTTTAATTATGTCGGCTTTAGGCCATTAT
>ML788479.1:241324-252001 GCA_009831015.1 Picea engelmannii
ATCTTGTACTTGAACATTTAAGTGGGGTAAAAGGAGGTTTCCCCCTCGAAGAGGCTTATTATCTGATATTATCTCTTTTTCAAGGCGTTGAGTACTTTTCTAGAGGTTTTTGTATGCTATATTGATGTTTGGTTCTTAACAAAGAAGGCATTTAAGCAATATGATCTGGTATTGGTATACGATAGTAAATTCATGAAGCATCTTGGGAAGTTCAAAACGCATTGGCTCGGGCCATATGAGGTCGCCTATGTTACAGAAGGAGTAGCTGCGTAGTTGAATACTTTGAAGGGAGAATGGAAGGAAGGATTAGTGAATGAGATCCGGTTGAAATTGTACTATGACAAATAGTTGCCTCACAACTCTCAGTAAAAGCATGAGGAAAAGGGTCTAGGTACCAGGTGCATTTGAAATTGGGTACCAGACACAAAAATGACAGTCTGCACAAGGAAGGAGAGGAGGCATAAAGTAGAAAGAAAAGGCTGCATTGTGTAGTCTGAAGTCGAAGTAAAATAGAAAGGTCAAAATTGAAGTGCCTCGCGATGATTCACAAGTGAGTGTTGGGAGCCTGTTGGCCCTTCATTATGAAAGTTAGCGAAGAGAAAGGAAGAAAAGGAAAAATGTGAACTGCGCAGAAGACACAGTGACTATTACTGGGTCAAAGCGAGCAAAAGAGAAGAAAAGAAGGAGTGAAGTAAAAGGAAGCAAGTTGTTGGACGAGGAGATCGAGGATGACAGATGAGAAAGGAAGAAGGATCGTGGACAACTCATCAAGTGAAAAAATACACCGTTGGATTCTTTGTAGCACTGCGCGAGAAGGAATGAAAGACAGGCCGACAAAGCTATGAAAACACAAATCAAGTTGACCTAGGGTTTTAGACACCTAGGGTTTTGGTATCTAGCGTTTTGAAACCTAGGTTTCGGCCTAAGTCTGTCGATGAGTGATTGTAATGTATAAATAGAGTTCTAAAGGACTTAGGATGGGTTGTTGTTACTATTGTTGGTGTTAGGATTGTTGTTGTCTTTGTCATTCTGTGATTGAGTGAGTGATATTGTGTGAGAAAGAAGTTCTAAGTATGAGAGCCTTCTATATTGTAAGATCTTCAGCTGGGTGTGAAGATCAACTTTGCATTTGGGTGCATAGGGAGGGGAGAGAAAGAGAGGAGAAGAAAGAAGATCTGTTAGCTAAGAGCACAGAAAAGAACTGTATGCTTCATCCTAATATATTAAAGCACAGTTCTGTGGATGTATCCCTAGAGAGAGGGTGAACGATGTATATCTTGTGTCGTATATGTGATTGGTGTTCTATTCTTAGTCATTGATATATTGTTATTGCATTACTATGTTAGATATGATAGATAGTTATGTGGAGTAGACTTGAGATAATAAGTGATATATGCATGTTGTACTATTCTAGTATTAGATCTACTTGATATTACTCTTGGTTGTAGACATCTTTGTCTTGCAACCCCTCCATAGTTTCTTCGGATGAGACTGCATCTGCTTCACAGGTGTTGCTGAAAGGGCTAGTAGTTAGGACTTGTTGGTGCACTCTTGGAGTTGAACCCTGGGTCTACCCCTATGCCAATAGAATACCACTCTTAGGTGTTCTTCTTAGCTATGGAATAAGATACAATGAAAAATAATGGAACCCCTTCTCCTCTAGTGGCTCGGTATTTAACATAGCTCGATAGCCATATAGGGGTAGGTTTTTTACTTCCTCAATCCTCAATTGTGGTAGGGTTTTGAAATTTCTAGAATCTTCTTGAAGTTCCTCACATGGATAGCCCCATATGCATGAATAATGGGGGTTGATGTGGTATCCTCTCGTACCTTGGTGGCCAACACGATATGTCAACTTACGAGAGGCATAAATTTTGCATACAAACTTTAATTGACGCACAATTTACACTATTGGAAAAGTATCAGAGTGCAGAACACATTCAAGGGTGATCTGGATTATTTTAGGCATGAAATGAGATTAAAGATATAATAAATAAATGTACAAAAATATCGTGGATATCCAATAATATAACAAAAATGTATCAGAGATGCAACCATAAACATAGAGATACAGTAATAAACATTTTTTTATTAATGAGCGAAAATGTACAAAGACTATAAAAATAGAGGGTGAAAGACTTGCTAGAATGGTGGCAACTTATCTCTGAAAAGAGATGTGATGACTACTTTCAGTCACAAGAATATGATTGTTAGAATGTGTTAACACATGAATTTGCAACCTACTTCATAGGAATCAAGCAATAATTGAGATTTTCCCTCAGGAGCATTATGGTATAAATCATGTGGCATTCTGCCCATGATTTCCACAGGAAGAATAAAGACGTTTGAGGTTTGAACAACTCAAGAACCCTCAAAATCCAATCAAAACGATGTGTTTTTTATCCCTTGGTGAAAAAATGAAAGATGAAGGGTTAAAAACCCACTTTGTTGTCTTTATCCTAAGTCGGGGGGGTCAATTTCATGTTTTGGCACGTTGTGACTAAATCCCACGCAGATCTGGGCGACTGAGCATAGCTTTCTCAGATCTACGTTCGTCGGCCCATATTGGATGCCCCCCCCTCCCCCCCGAATTTCTTCTATTAACGAGGGGGGGGGTCCAAGTTAGTGTTTTTCAGGTGCAGGACCCCCACTAACATGGAATCTCCTCATCAACTTGGGCCCCCCCACTCTAAACCACTAACCGCCTACCCCCCCTCTGAGCTAGACCTCTTATTACTCTCCCATACCACTCTCGCCTCCCACAGACACCTTTCTTCTACTCAAACTTTCCCCGACTGTCACATATCCCTTTTCACTTCCTCCTATCTCCCCCTCACACCTGTCCTCCACTCATTGTTCTCACCGCCTACCACTGCTTCCCTTTCCCCCCTACCCTCTCGCTTCCTGACATCTGTATCTCATGTCACCTCCACCTGTGTTGGTGTCCCCACTCCCTCTGCCACCTCTTCCTATCCTTATGCCATTTCAGCCTTGTCCCAACCTCTGCTCCCCCCAACCGCTTCCTTCCACATGGTCGTCGCTCACTCGTTGTGCCATGCAAGTTTTCACCAAGCACTTTGCTCCACATCACCCCTGCACATACACTATCTGCTTGCCACCTGCAATGCCCGTATTGGTCACAGAAGAAGATTTGCATGGCCTCGAGGTGTCGGGATTGACTTGAAGAAATCATAGGCACTGCCTGGAACATTCATGGGTGTCAGGCCTCATCTCAATCCCGATGAAGATATTTAATTGAAATTGTTGTGGAAATTGAGACCTCATGTCACCCCATAAATGGAAAGCATACTGAGAATGGATGTGGGGGGATATTGTCAATCCAAAGTTTCTCGAGGGATGAATTTTCTTGCAAAGCACATAACTAATTTGGGCTCGCGTCTGACATAAAAAGGCCTGCACAGGCTGACATATTAGGCACCAAATGGAAACTTTGAATGCAGGGGTCGGATCACATTCCTGGTGGTTGCAACATTTTTAGTACATATAGGCAGTTTTGATACTCTGTTAAGGTCGAATGGTTGAGATAGGCTCCCTGCTATTGTAATTTTTTTTTATGAAGAACATTGGTTCTCTGGTTATGTATTTGTTTTCGAGACATCTTGGTTAATCTAATTCAGATTTCTTACTCCATCTTATTTTCCTTTGATACTGAGAGAGTTTTTGATTGAAGGATTCACATGGATTGTTGTGACTGTATTATGATGAATGTTTGATTATAATGCTGTTATGATTTCTTTTATTTTCCTTGAAATTTGAATCCAAGAGGATCTTGTGTTTAAGTTTTTCTTTCTTAGGTTGTTGGAAGAACTGATGACCATAGTATACCTCTACACTCTCCTCACAAAATTCTTCCCTCTATTCACCCTTACTCCAACTTACTGACTGAAGTTTATTCCAGATGTCAATTGCTTATGCATGCTAGTCTAGATTTCTGAGTTAGAATGTTATTATCATTGATTCCTCTCCATTTGATCACCTAAAACTCATTTACATTTACTGTATAAAATGATGAGTACTGTAATTGCCTTCTATGCAATCTGAGGGTGACTTCTAGTGCTAACATCTCTGGCGCCATTGCTGGAGAACGAATTGAAGACTTTTCCCTAGGATAGAACGACAAAGAAGCTTTGATTCTGAAGGTCCATCAGATATCAGTACCATTGAAGATTGCAGCTTGCACTTGGTGACTCCACTGTTTCAATTCCACTGGTTTAGTTCTGGATCCTAAAGGCAGACACACAAGGTCCACTCCATTGTTTCCTCTAGCAGTGCCTGAAACCGACCTAGAGGAAATTATTAGAAATGGAAAGACCGCTCAAAAAGGTACCTCCACTGATGTACCAAGTTTTTCTGATAATTTGCATAATCCCTCTTTACAAACTCCAATAACTGTTTTTGATTCTCCTATTATAAAAACTGTTGGAGTTTGAAGAAATTTGAATTTTGGGAGTTTTACTGCCGATTTCTCCCCTCCTATTCTTGGTTTGGAAGGTGAGAGATTTGACACCCATTTCTCCTTTGAATTTGTGAAGTGGTTTAGAGCCAGGACCTTAGAATACTTTCCTACTCCAAACTTTACTACTCCTCCTCCTATTAGAGTTGTTGTAGCTACAAAAGGAGAAACCTCTATTCCGTCAATCCCCTTATCTTTATCTCCCAGAAGCACAGTCCCAATTTCACCCATCCAAAGTCCACCCCCTCCGAGTTCTCCTCCAGTTCACATCCCAATGGCAGGTGCTAATCCCCCCCAGAACTAGAATGGAATATATAGTAGCTACGAGGTTCACCCCTCTCGTTCTTCCTCATCCTTTGAATGCTCTCCCAGCTGATGGATACCTTAAGAAGTTTCCCAAGTTCACATGTGAAGGAGACATAACTGGAGAGGGACACCTTGAAGCCTTTTATAGTTTTACATATAATCATGCAATTGAGAACGAAGATGTATGGATGAGGATTTTTGTTTAGAGCCTTGATGGTGAGGCTAGGAAGTGGTTTAGGGCATTGCCTCCTAGATCTATTGATGGGATTGAAGCCCTAGATGAAGTCTTCTTCAAACATTGGGGGGATAAAAAATATTTCATGTATTATATTACAAAGTTTGGATCACTAAATAAAGAAGAGGGAGAATCTGTTTCTGACTTCTCAAAGAGGTTTAATAAAATGTATAACAAAATTCCCACTGAGATTAAGCCTACATAAACTTCTACAAAGATGACTTATGCTAGTACTTTTGACCCTATTTTTTCCTCATGTTAAGAGAAAGAAGAGATACCTCCTTGGCTCATATGAAAGATGCAACCAATGAAGTAGAATCCAATCTCATGGCAGTTGATAAGCTTAGGAGTAAGGCTGATAGAGACAGAAGAAAGGTGAGGTCTGAAACTTTGACCTCTGGTTCCTCTGCTACCCACCCTCAAGTTGATAAGCTTACCAAATTAGTAAAATATCTTTCCCCTGAGATGGAGAAGTTAGAACTTGAAGAAAGACAGACCTATAGAAATACACAAAATGATGATAAAAGAGGTAACTTTAGGAGACCCAATAATGTTCCTCATGTTCTTCCAAGATATCCCAGAGGTAGAGAAAGGGATGACCAAAATATCCAAACCCCGTTACAAAACAACCTTGTAGATGAAGAAGATGAAGAAGATGAAGAAAATGATCTTGAGATCCATTGCTTGGGAGAGACCCCTCCATCCCCTCACTTGACCCAATCTACATATGGGAAGTCCTTGATGGATAACCAAATAAATAAATTAGGTGGGGGAGAGAAGGAAAAATAAAATCCTAGTAGATATAATTTGAGATCTAAAAAGAAGGAGGAAAAAACTAATGTTTCAGACCATCCCACACAAAAAGAAATTTTTACATGGCCATGACCATTGGCAACAAGAAGCAAGATGCTCAAATTTCTCTAGTTCTGGTTGAGAGTTATACCCCAGAAGTCAGGGAGATTCTGAAATCTCCATCTTCCTTCAATTTTGAAAATGAGATCCAAAAAATCAAGATCCCTATACCATTTTTGGAACTGATAAAAATTGAAGAATTTAAAATATATATTTCCAAAGTGTTGTTGCCTAAAGCCTCCTCAAATGCCACCGATTCAGTAAATCTGCAATATGAAAAGCCAACAATCATCTTAGGTCCTTTGATAGAAGATATAGATGATTCATCCCCTTCCTTCTATACATCACTGAACATACATGATAAGGTGTTGCATAACTGTTTACTAGAATCAGGTGCATCTCACAATCTCATGCCCAAAACAGTCATGGATGTACTTGGATTGGAAAACACAAAGGCCTACCATGACTTATATTCTTTTGCCTATATAAAAGTGAAGTGTCTCGGGGTAATTAAAGATGTGGTTGTGACCTTGTTTCAGTTGCCCATGAAAAGTGTGGTCATGGACATTGTAGTGGCTGATGTTCCCCCCAAGTTTGGCATGCTATTGTCAATATCTTGGATAAAAATACTTGGGGGAACTTTGCATATGGACCTTACATATGCCACCATTCCTTTTTTAGGGGGGGAACATAGAAGACTTTACAGGGAAACTCAGTTGGCCTACATCATTAGTGATGAAACAGACCCCACCAATCATCCTATTTTCACTCTTGACACTGATTCTGGATCCAACATATTGCAGGTTACTAACACTCCTAAACCTCTTCTTGAAATCAGAAAGAAGTCCATTACTTCATGTGAAATGCCTCCTCCAACTACCTCTGTTTGGAAGATGTTCTTTGATGGAACCTCTTCTAAGGAGGGTGTTGTTGTTGGAGTGATATTTGTTTCACCTTATCAAGAAACTATACCTTTGTCCTACAAGTTAGAATTTGAAGCTACCAACAATGTGAAAGAGTATAAAGCTCTTATTTTGGGTTTAAGGGCTATAAAGGACATGGGGCTAGAAGAGCTATAAATATTTGGGGATGTAGAGCTAATTGTTCATCAGATCAAAAATATTTATCAAGCTAAGCACCCTAGGCTTAGAACTTACAAAAATGGGGTGTGGGACCTAATTGACAATTTCTTCTTAGCTTTCAACATTTATTTTATTCCATGAAAGGAAAATACCATGGTTGATTCTTTGGTTGTTTCAGCAAGCCATTTCAGAGTCCCACTACCACCTAAACTCAAGTATGATGTAGAGGTGGAATATAGATCCTCTATACCTGACAATGTCAAGAATTGGAAGGTGTTTGAGGATGATCTTGAGATCAAAAACATTCTTCAGTCCCTTGATGATTTCTTTGTATTACATATTGATCAAGATCATGATTCTAAAAGTAACCCTCATGCTGATGTATTTTTCAATAAAATTGCTAATCACTATATTGTTCAGCTGCCTACCAACCACATTCCAAAGGGACTAGTTCCTTTGGAAATATTGTTTGATGGGAATGATGTGGCAGTAAATTTTAAAGGCTCAACTGATGATGTTGATATAACTGAGTGCAATATCGTCACAGAGAAGGACCCAAAATTTGTCAAGTTATCAAGAAGCTTGTCAAGGGAACAAAGGGATGAATATGCAGAGCTGTTAAAATAATTTGCTGATGTGTTTTCCTTGACATATGAAGATCTCAGAACATATGACACAAGTGTCATTGAGCATAAGATACCATTGAAGGAAGGGTGCAAACCATTTAGGAAGAAATTGAGACAAATAAATCCTATGTTGCTCCCTGTTATGGAGAAAGAGGTGAAAATTATTTTATATGCCTAGATTATCATCCCTCTGAGGTATTATGAATGGGTGGACAACTTGGTCCCAGTGATAAAGAAGAATGGATAAATCAAACTTTTTGTTGATTTTAGAACATGAACAGAAGCTCTAAGAAATAAAATTACCCCTTACCAAAGTTGGAGCACATATTACAGAGGGTAACAGGTGCATCTAGGATGTCCATGATTGATGGATTTTCTGGCTACAATCAGATCTATGTCTTTCCTAAAGACAAAGAGAAGACAACCTTCACTACCCCTTGGGGAACATTCATGTACGCTAAGATGTCCTTTGGTCTGATGAACGCAGGGGAAACCTTTCAACGAGCCATGGACATAACATTTATTGGGGAACATGACAAGTTTGTGGTCATCTATTTGGATGACATAACAGTGTTCTCACAATCTGATGAAGAACATCATGACCATTTGAAAAGGGTCTTTTTGAAATGCAGAATGTTTGGTCTCTCCTTAAATCCAAAGAAGTCAATATTTTCCATGAAAGAGGGGAAATTGTTGGGGCATGTTGTGTAAGATGAGGAGGTAAGGATTGATCCAAGAAGGGTAGAATCTATCCAAAAATTTTCACTCCCTAGATCCAAGAAAGAAGTTCAGTTTTTCTTGGGGAAAATTAATTTTCTGAGAAGGTTTGTTTCAAATTTTACAGAGTTGATAAATTTTATCACAACCATGTTGAGGAAAGGAAATGAAATCAAATGGAATTATGAATCTTGTAACTCTTTTGACCAAATAAAGAAGGCCTTTAACGAAGAACCTATGCTCATTAGTCCTGACTACTCCAAGGAGTTTCTGATTTTTTCTTTTGCTTCATTTGACACAGTAGCAACTGTTTTATTGCAGAAAAATGTTGAAGGGTTAGAGCAGCTCATTTCCTTTTTCAGTAGGGCATTGAGAGATGATGAAATAAAGTATGACATCATGGAAAAAAAGGCATATGATTTGGTTAAAGCTCTCAAAGATTTCATATTTTATGTGCTACATTCAAAAGTCATTGCATATGTCCCTTCAACCTCTATGAACAGGGGATCAAATTTTTCTCAAAAATTCAAAGTGCTCGGAATCGCTTCAAATCGAACGAGAGCATAGGCCTCGTCATTTCGAATCCAACGCAACTCGTTTCATCTCAAATGAACATCAGGAGCGAGAGGTATCGCGATATGTTTGAATCGTCAAATAGGCAAAAAAATAACGTTGACTGTGCAGTCCGTACAGGATGACGTGGCAGGGCCGTACGACCATACGCTAATGTGCCATGTGCTGACATGGAAATTGCTGATTGGCAGATGTGGTTGAATTAGGCTGTGACACGTGGCATCATTTTGGTCAATGGTAAGGTGCCATGTGGCCCAGTCATGGGCTACCACGTGGCACCCTGGTATTGGCTATTGGTTGTTGTTAAAATTGTATGGGGTCCGTGGGGGTCGAACCTCGGACCTCCCCTTTGGCTCCGCGCTTTGGTAGAGTGTGGGATACCACTAGCCCACACGTTGTTACTTGTAAATCATATGTTATAATATGTATTTGAATTATATTTATGTAATGGTCGGCACGGGGGTCCGGGCTGGGGCTTAGCCCCAGCCCCCAGTCACATTTACATTACATACAACCATACCTTTTGTAAAATGGCGTGCGTGGGGTTTTTAAAATATGTATCCCGTGGTCCTTTGTGTTACGCCATGTGACCACAACCGGGAGCACGGAGGTTTAAAACGGTTAAGTTTTGTTTATTAGCCCGAGGTCATATCGTGACCCTCATATGCCCGAGAGCTAGGCGGTTAGGGGCTGGCGCACCCATAACCGTCCTATAGTTCACACCGTTTGCACGGTTGCATTCGGTGCCGGGTTTTCACACTTTAAATTGCATGTGTGCTAGGTTGATTGAACAAGGGTGCATTTTGTAGATGCAGAGACAACAAGCTTGAAGGGGAGACTTCAAAGAAGCCTAACTTCTTCGTTTTTTGGCCAAACGAGGTGTCGAAAAAGCCCATCTAGGGGTTTTTGGACGCTCTGAAGCCATTGGAGTAGTCTGTTGGTCAATTTGAGCATTGTAAAGCAATTTTTTGATCACTTTGAGCAATTAATAATAATGATCCATTGGAAGCTGGACCAGGAGATGTAGCCCAAGAGAGGGGTGAACTCCTTTATCAGTTGTTGTGTTTATGTGCTTATGTTCATTGATTATGCTGTTGTTTATTTGTGTCTAAAATGAGTAAATCCTATTAATTGATGTGTTTCAAAGTTGATCCATTTTCTTTTAACACATAAAACTTTACTTGCAAATATTTTCAAGATTTCAAGTCTTCTTCATTTTTAGATCAAGTTGGTATCAGAGCACTGGTTTTTGAAGACTTGATTATTTTGCAAGTGTTTTGTTTTTGATGCTCACAAGGTTGAAACTCACAAGAGGAGAAGGTCAACTTGTGGAGCCAAGTTCTCATCCTGCAAGGAGGAAGCATATACAATCACTGCAAGTTTCAAGGAGGCATTCACCAAGTATGGCTCATGAAGAAAGTCATGAACGTGTTCCTACAGAAGATGAAGATCTCAGAAAGGCTGTCATGGAGATGAGAGAGATGATGAAGATATTGATGGAAAGGAATACATTGTTGCAAGGTGAAGGCTCCAACCCTTCAAAGCATAAGGGAAGCAATGGTGATAAAACTCCAAATGGAAATGGAGGGAATGGTACTTCTCCACCACCCTCTCCTCCATCTTCTTCTTCTTCTTCTTCTACCAATTCAAGACCTCTTCCAAATTCTCGAAAGGGACATGGTAAAACTCCTTCGCAAATTCCTTCATTAAAGCTTGATATAAAATTTGAATTGCCAATATACAATGGAGAAGTTAATGCTGAGAAGTTAGATAATTGGATACGTCAGATTGAGGTATATTGTAGAATACAAA
>ML788479.1:254611-264893 GCA_009831015.1 Picea engelmannii
TGTTCTTTCAAAATGTTTGGGTGCATTTTGGATTGCCTAAGTCCATTATTTCTGATCGGGATTCTCGATTTGTTGGAAGTTTTTGGTCGAGTTTATGGGCACTCATGGACACCAAAATTAAAAAGAGCACAGCTTTTCATCTGCAAACAAATGGTTAGATAGAGGTGGTAAATCAAACAATGGTTCATCTTCTTCTTTCTTACTGCAGCAAGCATCCTAAATTTTGGGATGAGAATTTACACTACATTCAACATGCTTACAATCGAGTTAAGCACTCTTCGACTCAAACGTCGCCATTTGAAGCATGTTTTGGATATTTTCCCAAGTCTCCTTTAGATTTCATCTTTGGGAAAGATATTACGATCGATGGTCAATATGACATTGATAGGGCAGAAAAGTTCATTGAACAAATTAAGTCGATACATCAAGTGGTGCAAGAGCAGTTGGAAAAGAGTCAGGCCAAGTACAAAATGAGACATGACAAGCATCATGTTGATCACAGTTTCCAAGTTGGAGATGAAGTTTGGATTTACATCAGTAAGGAGAGACTTAAAGGAGAAGGTAAAAAATTGAAACCGATTCAATATGGTCCTTTCAATATTATCGACAAGATTGGTAACAATGCCTTTCGTTTAGATTTGCCTCCTTATATGCAAATGTATGCAGTTGTTAATGTGGAGAATTTGAAATTGTATGAGCCTCTGTTGATTGATGATCATGGAGAGCATGTTCAGATTCCTTCTATAGATGATTTTTCCCCAGAATATCTTACAGAACTGCATGAAGACACCATCCTTGACAGGAGAATGCGAACTTCAAAACGAGGAAATGTGGAGTATCTTTGAGTTGGTCTTAAAGGTACCAATCCAAGCAAAGCCAAGTGGATTGAGGTTGGAAGGGTGAGGGAACTATACCCTCATCTTCACATAGACTGAAAATAGTCTTTTGGAGGTTCAAAAGCTTCCCAATGGGGAGGTGTGATCAGGGGATCAAATTTTGCTCAAAAATTCAAAGTGCTTGGAATCGCTTCAAATCGAACAAGATTGTATGCCTCGTCGTTTCAAATCCAACGCAAATCGTTTCGTCTCAAATGGACATCGGGAGCGAGAGATATCGCGATCTGTTCGAATCGTCAAACAGGCAAAAAAAGGACGCTAACTGTGAAGTCCGTACAGGATGGCGTGGCAGGGCCGTACGAACATACACTGATGTGGCATGTGCTAACATGGCAATTTCTGATTGGCAGATGTGGTCGAATTAGGCTATGACACGTGGCATCATTTTGGTCAATGGTAAGGTGCCACGTGGCTGAGTCATGGGCTGCCACATGGCACCCCAGTATTGGCTATTGGTTGTTGTTAAAATTGTATGGGGTCCATGGGGGTCGAACCCCGAACCTCCCCTTTGGCTCTGCGCTTTGCTAGAGTGTGGGCTACCACTAGCCCACATGTTGTTACTTGTAAAGCATATGTTATAATATGTATTTGGATTAGATTTATGTAATGGTCGGCGTGGGGGTCTAGGATGGGGCTTAGCCCCAGCCCCCGGTCACATTTACATTACATACAACCATACCTTTTGTAAAATGGCACGTGCGGGGTTTTTAAAATATGTAGCCCATGGTCCTTTGTGTTACACCATGTGACCACAACCGGGAGCGCGGGGGTTTGAAACGGTTAAGTTTTGTTTATTAGCCCGAGGTCATATCGTGACCCTCATATCCTGAGAGCTAGGCGGTTAGGGGCTGGCGCGCCCATAACCATCCTACAGTTCGCACCATTTGCATGGTTGCGTTCGGTGCTGGGTTTTCACGCTTTAAATTGCGTGTGTGCTAGGTTGATTGAACAAGGGTGCATTTTGTAGACGTAGAGACAACAAACTTGAAGGGGAGACTTCAAAGAAGCCTAAATTCTTCGTTTTTTGGCTAAACGAGGTGATGAAAAAGCCCAGCTAGGGGGTTTTGGACGCTCTAAAGCCATTGGAGCAGTCTGTTGGTCAATTTGAGCATTGTAAAGCATGTTTTTGAGAACTTTGAGCAATTAATAATAATGATCCATTGGAAGCTGGACCAGGAGATGTAGCCCAAGAGAGGGGTGAACTCATTTATGAGTTGTTGTGTTTATGTTCTTATGTTCATTGATTATGCTGTTGTTTATTTGTGTCTAAAATGAGTAAATCCTATTAATTGATGTGTTGCAAAGTTGATCCATTTTCTTTTAACACATAAAACTTTACTTGCAAATATTTTCAAGATTTCAAGTCTTCTTCATTTTTAGATCACTCTATGAAGGAGATCCTTATTCATCCTGACATAGATGGAAGAAGGAGCAAGTGGATTGCCAAAATCCTTGAATTTTATCTTGAAATAAAGCCTACCAAATTGGTTAAAGGTCAAGGTTTAGCTAGGTTGCTGGTTGAATCTAATTATAAAGTCTCGAGGGTCAATTTCACCAACAGTTGTTCAGAGAATCAACAAGCTGAGTTGTTTGATGAAGATCATAAAGTCACACCCCCATTGGCATGATGCACTTGGTACAAAGACATTATATTTTTCCTACAGAAGTTGTAGCCTCCTGATGGAATGGAAAGGAGAAAGGTAAGAGATTTGAAGCTCAAATAAATTAAATATTGTCTAATTGATCAGGTCTTATATTGGAAATACCCTTTAGGAGTGTTGTTGATATGCCTAAACCCATAGGAAGCTCAAAATATTATATATGATTTTCATGATAGTTTATATGGGGGGAATCAATTCTGGAGAACCACAGCCTGTAAAATTCTCAGGGCTGCGTATTTTTGGCCAAGCCTCTTTACTGATGTCTGTGAAAAGATCATGCCTTGTATTAAGTGTCATAAATTCTCTAGAAAGAAGCAGCTCAAGTCTTTTCCACTAAAGCCCCTGGTAGTTCCAGGGCCCTTTCAACAGTGGGGCCTAGATTTTATTGGGGAAATCCATCCTGCTTCAAGTGGTCAGCATAGGTGGATCTTGACTTCCACAGACTACTTTAGTAAGTGGATAGAGGCCATCCCCACAATAAATGATTCCCACAAAGTAATCATTAGTTTTCTCGAGGATGTTATGGTAATATTTGGCTGTCCAAACAGAATTTTCATTGATAATGCTTCATCTTTCAAAGATGAACCATTGATTAAGTTTTGTGAATAGTTTGGAATCACATTGATTCACTCTATTCCTTACTACCCCCAAGGTAATGGACTGGCAAAGTCCTTTAACATGAGCCTTATTAATATCATCAAAATATTGCTAGAAGACAACAAAAAATCTTAGGATTCAAAACTTAAATTTGCGTTATGGGCTGACAGAGTGACAACAAAGAGATCTCTTGGTGTCTCTCATTTCCAGCTGGTGTATGGAGTTGAGGCCATCTTTCCCTCTCAACTCGCCTTACCTGTGGAAAAATTCTTCGAAGACTATCAAGGAGAACCAGATGATATGATCAGAAGAATACAACAACTAGTAGAAGTGCAATAGATGAGGGAGAAACTACTGGACAAAGACCATGACCATCAACAAAAGATCAAGCATGATTTTGACAGAAAAGTAAGGAAAGAGGATTTCCAGCTGGGAGATCTAGTACTCAAGTGGGATGCAACTAAACAAGATAAAGGCGAGCATGGTAAATTTGAGGCCTTATGGATTGGCCCCTTCAAAGTTTTTGAGGTTTTTTCAAATAACACTTACAAGTTGCAGGATTTGGAGGATGCTGAAGTTTTTGGTATCCCTGTAAATGGGCATTTTCTGAAGAATTTTTTTACTTAAGCCATGAGTAGCTTCCCATGTCATTGTAAATATCATTTTTCTTTCGTTTATTGTTTTTTATAAATGACTCCACAAACCTAACACTAAGGCACTTAAGCTACAAAAGAAGTTTTTAGAGCCTCACATGGAGGTCTCTATCCCCCATGGAGCCTATATGTTAACACATGAATTTGCAACCTACTTCATAGGAATCAAGCAATAATTGAGATTTTCCCTCAGGAGGATTATGGTATAAATCATGTGGAATTCTGCCCATTATTTCCACAAGAAGAATAAAAACATTTGAGGTTTGAACTACTCAAGTGCCCTCAAAATCCAGTCAAAAGGGTGTGTTTTCGACACCTTGGTGAAAAAATGAAATATGAAGGGTTAAAAACCCATTTTGTTGGCTTTACCCTAAGTCAGGGAAGTCAATTTCATGTTTTGGTGCATTGTGACTAATGCACGTGTAGATCTGGGTGGTTGAGCATAGTGCACTCAGATCTATGGTCATTGGCCCATATCGGACCCCCCCGACTTTCTTCCTTTAACGAGGGGAGGGGGGGTTCAATTTAGTGGTTTTCAGGTGCAACCCCCCCACTAACGTGGCATCTCCTCGTCAACTTGGACCCCCACGCCCCCTCTCTAAACCACTAACCACCTACCCCCCCCTCCGAGATAGCCTGCTTACCACTCACCCATACTGCTCTCGCCTCCCACTGACCCATGTCTTCCACTTAAACTTTCCCCACCTATCACATATCCCTTTTCACTTCCACCTTTCGCCCCCTCACACTTGTCCTCCACTCATCGTTCTCTCCGCCTACCACCGCTTCCCTTTCCCCCCTACCCCTCTCGCTTCCCGACATCTGTCTCTCATGTCGCCTCCACCTATGTTGGTGTCCCCACTCCCTCTTCCACCTTTTCCTCTCCTTCTGCCACCACAACCTCGTCCCAACCTCTGCTCCCCCCAACCACTTCCTTCCACATGGTCCTCCCTCATTCATTGTGCCATGAAGGTTTGTGACAATCACTTTTCTCCACATCACCCCTGCACATATGTTATCATCCTTCCACCTGAAACACCCGTATTGGTCACAAAAGAATATCTGCATCGCCTCGAGGCACCAGGATTGACTCGAAGAAGTCGTGGGCACTGCTTGGAACATTCATGGGTATTAGGCCTCGTCCTGATCCCGATGAAGGTATTTAATGGAAATGGGGGTAGTAGTTGAGACCTCATCTCACCCCATAAATGGAAAGCATACTGATAATGGTCTTGGGGGAATATTGTCAATCCGAAGTTTCCTGAGGGATTGATTTTCCTACAAAGCACATAACTAAGTTGGGCTCATGTCTGACATAAGAAGGCCTGCACAGGCTGAAAGAGTAGTTGTCGACTGGAAACTTTGAATGCAGGTGTTAGATCACATTCCTGGTGGTTGCAACATTTTTAGTATATATAGGAAATTTTGATATTTTTTAAGGTCGAATGGTTGAGCTAGGTTCCCTGCTATTGTAATTCATTTTTATGAAGAACACTGGTTCTCTGGTTATGTATTTGTTTTTTACACATCTTGGTTAATCTAAGTCAACTTTCTTACTCCGTCTTATTTGCCTCTGATACTGAGAGAGTTCGTGATTGATGGATTCACAAGGATTGTTGTGACTGTATTATGATGAATGTTTGATTATAATGTTGTTATGATTTCTTTCATTTTCCTTGAAATTTGAATCCAAGAGGATCTTGTGTTTAAGTTTTTCTTCCTTAGGCCGCTAGAAGACCTGATGTCCACAACAAACCTCTACACTCTCCTCACCAGAGTCTTCCCCCTATTCACCCTTACTCTAACTTACTGATTGAAGTTGATTCTAGACCTCAATTGTTTATGCATGCTAGTCCAGATTTCTGAGTTAGAACGTTATTATCATTGAGTCCTCTCCATTTGATCACCTAAAACTCATTTACATTTACTATATAAATTGATGGTTACTGGGATTAACTTCTATGCAATCTTAGGGTGACTTCTAGTTCTACCACAATGAGGCTCCAAAGGTCTTTTTAGCATAAGTAAAATCCAAAACCCTAACCCCGGAAGAGGAAAATCCAAAAGGTTTGCGGGCCCCGATGGAGGTATTTGATATGTCAACTTCCCGGTGGCGTAACTTTTCCATATGATCTCCGTTTGGGGTGCTCTATACACCGTTTGAAATATCTAACCAAGAAGAACGATTTTCAAATGGCCCAAGTGAGTGCCTTTAACATTCACTTGGGCCCCAAATCTGCAAAAAACGTTGTTTGGGGCCTCAAAATGGCCTCGGAAGTTTGGAACTTGAAAAACTCTTGAAAAACTGCCAAGATGGAAAATTGTTTTTCAAGCCAATGGAATAGGTGGGTGGCCACCGATATCTGCCTGGATCAAAGGGGGTGTGCACAAGTTCTAGACACCAGAACCCTAAAAATTGACATTTAATGCCTCAAAATGGCTCTGGAAGTTTCCAGACCTTAATTTTCCAAAATAGGAACTGCCACTAAAATGGCCCGCGAAGCTGATTCCTCCAAGTTTTTCCACTCTAAAAGCATCGATATAGATGGAAAATAATATAATGATCAATATTGGGATGTGCATTTTACTTTGAATTTACGACTCGACAAGCTAGTTGGAAACCTACGTGGAAGTTCAGAGGGGGTTAAAACTATATGAAAAGGAACATGTTCACGTTCTAGCATGAGTGTGTTCCTCGACACCCCATTGCCATGTTTTAAACCATAAACTTCTTGTAACCCCCTAAACATACTGCATTTAATATATTCAAACATTAGACCAAACATTTATTAGAAGCATGGAAATATTTTTCCAATACACATGCATCCAACAACTTTATAAAACAAATGTTGAATTAAATAATAGATTTACATTAATTCCATAGAAATTCAAAAAATACCATTACTCAATGATCCTTTTCTTAGTCCCCAAGAGGGAATCTGAAGGTAGTCGAAATGTAAGATTCCTTTGATGAGTAATTGGTGGTCTATGAAATTTATAATTTATTATGAACTCATCACCAGGAAACAAATTATGTATTGCATTCACAACAACAAATTTGGATGCCTTCCTTTTCATAAATAATTCTTTGTCATTGGAGTGTCCCTCAACAAACAATTTTCACTAAAAAATGAGCACTTGCAGCTATTTATGAACCTTACAATGTTTCCATGGCATGGAAATCATTGATATATAATAGTTTCTTCATATCAAAGTTTCTAGAAGCATGATCATTCATGCGTTGATGCTATATTTGTATTTAACAATATTCAAACAATCAAATTGACTATAAAGAAGAGCACACAATTGTATAATTGCTACTCATTGTCTAAGAGGAATGAACATATCTAAAAGGATACAAAACCTAATATTTGAAACATTTATTATGCATTAACTTACAAGTCAAAGGTGCCCACTTAAATCAAATTTCATCCCAAAACAACACATATAATTAAATCTACCATACTTAATGCTTGAAAAGTCTTCGTACATAAAAATGTGAATAATGAATCAATGATTAATGATACTATTGTCTATGTTCATCCATTAACTCATGATATGAATTTATGGTCAGATCAAATATGAGATGATAATAATTGGAATTTTATTGTTTCTCTCCTCCCCACTTTGTAATATGGTCTTTAGATTGGCTAGCCTACACAAATGAATCATCATAAAGTTTCACATTTCATTTATTCTAATCAATATCTGTCACAAACAAGTTGGATGTAAATGCTTACCTATTTATACCTATTTATTCTATTTAGTCTTATATGTGATTGTACATAGGATAAGTGTTTGCAGTGAAGTGCCACCAATCATGCCAGCCCAAATTCCCTACCATCAAAAATATATTTAGCAATATTTCATTTATTCTAATCAATATCTGTCACAAATAAGTTGGATGTAAATGCTTACCTATTTATTCCATTTAGTCTTATATGTGACTGTACATAGGATAAGTGTTTGCAGTGAAGTGCCACCAATCATGCCAGCCCAAATTCCCTACCATCAAAAATATATTTAGCAACACCGTAAGCTACTCAAAGGAACAAATAAATCTGAAACTAACGTTATAGTTTTTCTTACACAAACAAATCTACAATAAAATAAATAAGTATGATCAAGGTTCATGCAACAATAATCACTAATTATTAGAAGTTTAGTCAATTTGAAAACTAGTTTTTAGGTACAGATATTCAATTTGATGTGATACCGTCATCTCTCGTGTAATCCTAATATATATAATGGTGTTATAGTCATACCTCGTAAACCTATTTAATTTATAATTATTATTTATATAATGTAGTAGTTAACTAAGTAACATATTCGTATAGTGGGATTTTATTCGAGAATAATACTTATTCACTCTACTGTACTCTATGAACGACTAAAATGAAAATTTTAGATAATGAGAAGAAAATGTTTACCTCCACTCCTAGATCAAAATAATAACCTAACAAACAACCAAGTGGGACACCAAAAATTTAGTAGCATGATAAATTTATATATGCCACAAGAGATTTCCAACCTACTCCCACGACAACACCTGAAAATTAAAATATTATTAGCTTTTGATTTAAAGTTTGGATCAAAGTCATCAAGAGTGTATTTAAAGATTAGTTGATGCAAACCTGACAAAACCGGTTTCATGCTATTTAAAAGCATTGTAAATGCGAGTAGATGTGCAAGACGAGCAACAAATCTCATCACTTATTCACTATCAGTGAAAGCCACTGTAAATTCATTCCTTGTAATGAAGATTATAGCCATAAAAAATACCTACTGCAAAGGTCGTACCAACCACAATGATCACTGCAAATTTTGCAACTCTTGGACGCCCAACTCCAAGCTCACTTGAGACTCTCACACTATCAACAACAATAAAAAATGGTATATCTAATGAGATTTTATGTATTTGTACAAGTTGAATGTGAATGTATACACATCACATGACATAAATTCTATCAAGTAAGTTTGCAACTTTTCAAGTATTAAAGGATTAATATGTGTGTCTTTGAAGAAAATAGACCTTATTGCAATATTGAAACCAATAGATATTGTAAGCTCGCATCCCACTAAATTCATACTGCAAAATATGTAAAACTCACTCATTAATATATACACAACATAGAAAATATAAACACTACATCAAAATATCCATTAAAAATGGACTACATACCATATAGAGATTGCATCTAGTGCAATTTTTGGTTGTTTCAAATACCGCGCCAAAAGTATTAGAAGATAGAAATATCAAATATCCAAACTGTCCAATAAAAACCATTTTTCATCAAATTACACATAAATATATAAATAATTAGCAATTGATCTATTTTTTTGATGGTAACATTATTTGGTTGCATACGATGATTTATTTTATATGTTTTATTAATCTATAGTAATATTGTATATCTAATTTTATTTTTTTTAAATATTTAAATAAATTTATATTTATGAATTATTTTTATATAAATTTATAATAATATTTTGATCTATAAAAAAATACTAAAACCTAAAAATTGGAATTACTCCACCTTTTCTCCCTTTCATATTTCTCATCATCACTGGTCTCCTCTTCCCCAAACTCCAGCTTCACATAGGAAGAGAGAAATATTACTATAAAATAGGAAATTAGTATCTTCTCATTATCACTACTATCGTTCCCTTCCATATCTTCTCATCATCACTAGTCTCTCCCCAAACTCAAGCTTTAGATATGAGAATAGGAATATTAATATAAAATAAGAAATTCTCAAAATAAAATAGCTTTTCACAATCAATGTTAAATAAAACAGATGAAGCTTCCAGGGGTTTGGTCTAGTGGTAAGTGGACATGTTGTTAAAGCATTCATGTTGTTAAGCAGGTTATAAGTTCAAACCTCATTTTATCAGGAAGCCATGCTTCCAGGCGATATGGTTCTCTCTAAGAGTTATATATTATAAATAGAAAAGTAAAAAAAGAATGAGAAATTTTTTAGTGTGAGTCTATGCTAATGAAAAAAACAAATATAAACATATTTTTACATTTTTAAATAACAATTATTATAATCCAATTATATAATTATTGGTGAAATTATTTTTTAATTATTTAAATTGTATTTTTTAATACACAATAAAGTAAAAAAAAATCAATTTTTTTTATTTTTTTAATTGAATTAAAAAAAAAATTATGAACAAAAATAAAAAAAATTATAATGTTTACACTACTACCCTAAGAAAGGGTGAAAACGTGTTGTATACTTTCCATCGTGTAGAGTTAAGTATGAACTATCAAATAAAGCATGTCTAATGGTATAGTTAACAGGGTGGAATTCAGAGAATATCATTAACATGGTAGAACTCAAAGAATAGGTTAGTCTTTGAAAACTCAGGAGAGGTCTGAACTTGTTGACGTATTTATAGATATTATCTATGTTTAAATTGTTTTTTGATATTGGAATAAGAATTAAAATTATTATTAATCAAGATTAAG
>ML788479.1:277639-300275 GCA_009831015.1 Picea engelmannii
GGGATGAGCTATACTTTCTTGTTATAATCATTTTACCCTCTAATTAATGACTTGTAAGTTCTTGTTGCAATTGTTTAGGGGATTCTTAACCATTCGCCAGGGCTTTCAACTTCATGAGGGGATAACTTCTCAACCGTGAGGAACCATGTGGCGTACTACCTACTGTTGGATACAAAATGGTGAGGAATATCCATCTATGAGTGTGTTACATGAATTTTCACTTTCCTTCATCCTTTTTTCCTCAAAAAACTTCAATCTTCATGACTACACCTCTGGGGCTTCCAGACTTCTTCTATGGTTGACATCAACTTTTGGACTTCTTTTAGGGTTTACATCAATGACAACCAATCTTTCAACATGATATCCTTCTTCACATGAGTTACCAATTCTTAAAAATCCATTGGTTAAGGAATTAATTTATAAACAATATCCCAAAGGTCACATTCCTTCAAAAGAAAAGTAACTATTGATTTCCAATATAGGATGTTGGATGCTCCATCCAGTCTATATTCAACTCCCAGACTTGTTGTTACCATCCCTTATATATGATAATCTACCCTGGAAATAACCTTCTACTCAATTTTCCCATGTACTGACATGTACACGCCCTATATGACCTGTGAAGTGCGTATGTACGTGTTATGCTACACTATAAAGTTGCACTCTACTATTTTTTTTTGCACATATGTATGAAATCTGCCACAATGATCCACACGTACAACCTGGCTCACTTGCAATTTGTTTTTGCTACTATACGATTGTTTTCTAGAAGGTTGTCCTTCTATTTCTAATTGTTAGTTTATATATTTGTAGAGATATCCTTGCAGATCTGACAAATCTATTGCAAACTTCTCTGGATATTAAATTTGGCTCCCTCTCATAGTGAAAGCTCTGATAGCATGTCAATTTTCTAATTCCAACACCTAGATAAATTGTTTACTAGTGATTTCCTTGTTGTAAATGAGATTTGGAACTCGGAAAACAAAATACACTTACTAAAATAATCAACGGAAATAAATATTGGAAGTAAAGGAACCAATTCCAAACACACAAATATCTATGCCCTTCAAATCAACTTATCATTAGAATAATATCGAAGCTTATAAGGGCCCCCTTACTAGGAAAATGGCCCACTAAGAAATAACTGAAAACTACAGACAACGCCTGGAGCCCTAGCAACTTTGCCACCATTGTATAACCATGTACATTCAACCTACTCAAATATCTGCATTCCCTAGCTTACTGCATCCCACGTATGTACACACTTTTATGCAGTGTAACTTGAGCATATACATGTTGATATTATGGTAGCCATGGGAGGTATTTACCTCCACGTGTAAACCTGACGAGAATAGAATATTCCGAGAAGCAGGAAGAAACCCGAATTAGTTTACTAATAACCCTAGAAGACAAGTCGACTCAAAAGGATAACTTTTATTAGATTATTATCCTCCAAGAGAAGAAGTCAGCTAAAGGAAATATTATATACTAACTAAACAGGCACCCAGAATGAGAAGTCAGCCCAGGCAGTTTTCCAGATTTAGTATAAATACAGGAGGCCAGTCTTCATTTTGGAAAGCATTGTCAGAACTGCAGAAGAAGTACTTGTGGGAACTGTAGTTGGCCAGTTTGTGTGCAAGTTTGGAGGAGAGCTTCCATTGTAGCTGTTGCAGCTAGCAGATTTCAGTTTTGGCTTGGACTATCTCTTGGTTATGGTTTGGACTCTCTGATAAGCTCTTTCTTGGTGCGCTATCCTTGGAGAAAGGTGCGCCACCCTTTTTTTGGCTATCTATCATAGGGTTTGCTTCCAAAATGATTCTTTTTCAAGGTTAAGGTGCTCAGGGGTGGCTTCGGCCTATGGTTGGGTGACAATAGTGATATTGTCTATGATTAAAAGAGAACATCCATCATATTCTAACAGGTTATGGGCCCACACCTCTTTCATTCAGTCTAACCACTAGAAGGGAGCATATCCATAAGGATACTAAGCTTGTTGAAATGACTTCTACTAGGGTTTCTAGTAGGAGCAGTCACCAAAGCACTGCCACTAGGGTTACTAGCAAGTGCAGTTGCAGAAACCCTAATCCTCTCGTTGAGGAACCTTAAGTGAAGGGATTGACATAATTTCCAGATAGACTAGTGTGCCCTAGCCTAGCGCATCTCTTGGTACTCTCAGCAAGACAAGACGTCAAGTTTGAGTTTTTGGTCAAAATCTAGGGTTGACCAAGTCAAAGCAGCCATGACTTACTCTATGAAGTCAAAAAACAAGTTAGATGGGGATTCTAACTTCAGAGTATGGAATACAAGGATTGACCTCATCCCTGCCAAGAATAAAGTGTTGGATATCGTGAAAGGAAAGATCGTGGAACCAGAGTTTGAAGAAGGAAAAGAGAAGGAACCGCAGAACGTTGTAGTTATGGAGAAGTTCAAAGACATTGACATAAATTCCATGAGTATCATAGTGGAATCTATGAAACACCACTTGATACCCTACATCTCCCATCTTGACTCATCTAAGAAGATGTATGATACCTTAACAAACCTCTTCTCAGTCAGAAACATTGGACAAGTAATGAGTCTGAAGAATGAGCTCCGTGACATGAAGATGAATGATGATGAAAACATAACATCATAATTTGTGAGGATCTCTTAGTTAAGAGATCAACTACAAGCTATTGAAGAGATCATCTCAGAGAAGGAACTGGTAAATATAGTACTCAACGGTCTTCCCAAGACATGGGATGCATTTGCCACAAGAATGAACACAAGGAAGGAGTATCCTACATTCGAAGAACTTTGGACTTGTTGTGCACAATAAGAATAAAGGATTAGTGCAAAATAGAAACCTCAAAATAAATACTATGATCAAGCCTTCATATCAAGATTCAATAATTTCAGGAACAAAAGGAAGGTTGGTTCAAGGAAGAAGCCAAATCGGGAGAAAGATATGTCAGAAATACAATTCTTCAACTATCGAAAGTATGGTCACTACAAGAATAATTGTCCCGAGCTGAAGAAAAGGAAGGATATACATGACGAATCAGTTTCCGAAGAAAAGGAACCTTCAAATAATATTAAGCAGGAAGAAACAAACTTCTTCTTCTAAGACAAGGTAAACAACACTCTTCATAGTTCTTGTACATACCATATTTTATGTACATATCTTGCATATCCATTTCTTAGAAGATAATATGTTCAAAGAGAAACTATAATTATGGAAGAACAACAAGATAAGGACTGCTATCACTATGAATATAAGACAAGCTTCAAGATAAGCCGAAATCAGAAAGAAACCTAGAAGAAGTAAAGACAGAAATAAGTCAGCAATCAAGAGGAAATTGGAAAAATATTTGTGACACTTTTCAGAAGGAAATAAGGTTGCAGACGGAAGCATGGAATCTCCTAAATGGAGGGAGCCGATTATATATTACCAAAATAAGAGCATGCATTCATACATGAAGCAAGGATTAGGAGGGATCCAATCCTATGATCCATTGAAGATGATGAAGTATATATCCATGGTAGCAGCCATGAAAAGAAGTACATGTTCATTTTGACTTTAGAAGAAGTATTCTCCAGAAAAAGAAGCCTAAAAAATATCCCTGGTTTTCCATCCACATCCATGATCCTATGATGAAAGGAATAAGGTGGAATCTTCAGGGCATGGAATCTATAGAAAACTCCATGAACTCAAAGGAAAAAGAAAAACATGAGGAAGAACATGAAGATTCCAAGAGATAAAGAAAAGACAAAACAACCAGTCATTGTATCGAGAATCACAAGACTATCATCCTGATATGAACTCACTAAAAGAAATCCAGCAGAGGAACTGAAAGTTGTGATGAAGAACAATGTATGGAAGACTTATGAATGAAAGCATTGTGAGATCCATAAGTAGAAGTTCTCCCATATGGAGGGAGAAGACTATGATGATTGTTTGTTCCAAGTAAACCAGATACACCTCTACAGGCTCATTATATCGTCTGCAATATCCATGGGTTAGAGTTTACATCAGATGAATGCAAAGACTATTCTCTAGAATAATTGAACAAAGAGTGTATGAAGAGCAACCTCAAGGATTTGAGGTATACCAGAAAGAGACCCTTGTATGCAGATGAAAGAAGACAACTTGGTAGAGAACCTCCAATGCATAGCAAAAGCGTGGTGAAAACTTTCTATATTATATAATAATGATTACTCAGAACTCCATAATGATGGATTTCCAATCCATGACAAAGATCTCATGATGAAAGAAGAAGTTCCACGTGGATATGTTCCAGTTTGAGCCGTGCCATGATGTTATGAGCTAGCAAGAAACAAAAGAGATGAATTCAAATATGATATACTGTAATGATCAAAGTTATATGAAGCCTTCAGAGAAAGCTAGTGTTCCAGAAAGACCAAAGTACATTGAGATCAAGCATTACATTCTCCATGATGAAGTATAGAAAAGAGAAGTGGTTCTCCAATATATATATCTCCATAGATGAGCAGATAAGTAGACATTTTGGTAAATCGTCTGTCCAAGATGAAAGAGTTTGCGTACTCAAGTTGGAGCTCATGGAGACAACTTCCTTATTGAAAAAGGAAGAGATGACTCCTAGGTTGGGAGGGAGTATTGATGTGTTATTGACTTATGGACAGTCATTTTTCAGTTTGAAAAATGGTCCAGGATGAGAAGTTACTTTCCAGTTCAGAAAGTGGTTTGAGATATCTGATGAATAGACATTTTCCAGTTCGAAAAATGGTCCAAATTGAACGGTCATTTTTGTAATGAAAACGGTTCGATGGATTGTTGTTGTACCATAGACAATGATTCCCATTGTGTTTAACATAGGGAATGGTCTAGGGCAGTCTCTCTTCTTGACGGTCACTCTTAGTAGTGTTCAAGAAGACTGGTCCACCTCGCCAGAAAATCATTCTTTCGAAGCTCACAGTTGTGAGCAGTTTCAAAGAATGGTCCATTTTGGAGGTTGGTGCAGGACAACCATTTCCTTAGGAAATGGTTTAGACAACCATTCCCTAGGGCAGATTCATTCTCTCTAGGTTGCACCTTGTTTAGTTTCGGAGGAATGGCCTAGATAGGTGAATGGTCCAGGTTCAACAATCAAGGACAGGCATTCCCTAAGGTAGATTCATTCTCTCCAGGTTGCACTTTGTTTAGTGCCGGAGGAATGGTCGATATAGGTGAATGGTCCAGGCTCAGAAATCGGGACAATTATTCTTCCTTTCTTGAGAAGAATAGTCCAGATAGCTCATCATTGATGTTCTACTTTCTGAGGGAAGATGCTCTTCCATAGCTCGTGGATGTGAGTGGAAGAATGGCCCAAATGATTCAATTTATATCATAACAATGTTTTCTATGCAGGTTGATATCAGATGATTGTTATGGAGATTGTATGTCTCCAGACAATAGATATATACTACTGTGGTGGATGTGTTCCACTGATTATGACTGTACGTCATTGACCAAGTATCTGTGTGTTACTTGGTGTGGTAGTGTACCACTAGATTGTAGTTGTGTACTACTATGGACAGACACAGTTGTGTTCTATTGAATGACATTGTTCCAATTTGCCTTGAAGATAATTAGTAATGTTGGAAATGATTATTAGCTATATGGATGATCATTAGGCAAAGATTTCCCAGATGAAAAATGGTTCAGGACATTTATTATTCTAGGACATATGACCGGATTAGAAGAAGGGCTCTTGTGTCACTCTATGGAGTGAGTGACTTATCCAGCATCATGTTTAATTACTCATATGGAGTATGGTTTCGAGAGATGATGCAGCTGATGACACTGATAGTGATGATGGTGCTCATGATCTAGTCATGAGATAGTCTATACGACTATGTTGATGCTACCGGGTGAATGGTATGTTTGTGCTCAAGAACATTACCTTCAATACTTCCCTAGCTAGGAGGGAGTGTTGATATTATGATAGTTGCAGGAGGTATTTACCTCCATGTGTAAACCTGACGAGAATAGAATATTCCGGGAAGCAAGAAGAAACCCTAATTAGTTGGCTAACAACCCTAGAAGACAAGTCAACTCAAAAGGATAACTTGTATTAGGTTATTAGCCTCCAAGAGAAGAATTTGGCTAAAGTAAATATTATATACTAAGTAAATAAGCACCCAGAATGAGAAGTCGTCCCAGGAAGTTTTCCATATTTAGTATAAATACAGGAGACCAGAATTCATTCTGGAAGGCTTTCTCAGAATTGCAGAAGCA
Source organism: Picea engelmannii (assembly GCA_009831015.1). NCBI lineage: Eukaryota > Viridiplantae > Streptophyta > Pinopsida > Pinales > Pinaceae > Picea > Picea engelmannii. Next base: position 283,878 of record ML788479.1, read on the forward strand.
ACACTTGTGCGCACTGCAGTTGACTAGTTTGTGCACAAATTTGAAGGAGAGCTTCCATTGCGGATGCTGTAGCTAGAAGATTTCGGTTTTGGCTTGGACTATCTCTTGGTTATGGTTTGGAATCTCTGATCATCTCTTTCTTGGTGCGCTATCCTTGGAGAAAGGTACACCACCCTTTGTTTCGCTATCTAGCCTAGGGTTTTCTTCCGGAATGATTATTTGTCAAGGTTAAGGTGCTCGGGGGTGGCTTCGGCCTATGGTTGGGTGACAATAGTGATAATGTCTATGGTTAAATGAGCACACCCATCATATTCTAACAATACACACCCTGAGAAACATGCTCGATGCGTACAACTCAACCCAATTGTTGTGGCTCCAATATGTTGGATCCTCCTCACGTTGCCCTTGTTATATATTCTCCTCTAACCTGAGCTGATCTCTAGATGAAATTCCTTCTTCACCTATCCAATATCTCCTTGAGAAAAACTCCCTCTTTTCTCTCTCTCTATGATGTGATCATATATAAAAAGTGTCTCCTACTTCACCCTATCCTTGATTTTATAATATTGAGTTATACCCTAACCCTAATCTCCAAAGTTATTAACGGTTTAGATTAGATCTCACCTCAATTGAGATCAATGGCTAAGATTCATTTAATTCACTTATACTAATAACTTTAGCATTTCATTAAATTAAAATCAACTAATTAATAAAAACACTTCTTTAATAATTTCCTTAATTAAATTAAATTACTAAGGTAGAAGGATTTGGACAACTTCCACACATATAGACTCTTAGACCTGTGCAAAATTACATGTCCAATGCTACAAACATCAACAATATCAAATTCATTTGATATATTATTGAAGAAATAATTTAAAAAAAAAATGACAGGGATTGGATGACCCACATCTGTTAGAGGAAATTATTAATATCTTGGGAAAATGAAGGCCAATTGTGGTAAATAAATTGTTGATATTGGCTAATTAAACCCCTCTATACACATATATATGGTGAGATCAACCCCCAAATGCACCAATGTGTATATATATGAAGTGCAACCTCAAATATGAAATCTTAGATCTAACCCAAAAATAGATCAAATTTAGTGAAATGAACACTAATCTTGATTAATTATCATGCCCTAGATGTAATGGTAATGTCATATTAAGAAAGAAAAAAAAGTTTATAATTTGAAAAACCAAACATGAGATTGATATATGAATATGTAGATCTATAAAAATTTAAAATACCAGATATGGAGATGTAGACTAATATATCTAAAAAATAAACTAGATGTACTTGTAAATTTATGCAAAAAAAAGGAAACTTCAATCACTATTGTTGAATGCTCATAGAAGTAAATAGAATATCTCCTATCCAATATTTCAACAAACAAAGAAGTTTATCCAATGAGTTAGATGTATGAATCCAATACCATGAAAGACTACGCAAAATATGTAGAAACATATAAACAAGCTCTATCCAGTATAAACTCCTATGGAAGTCATCAAACAAGTAAAAGAAGATATATTGAATAAGAGAAAGGAGACAAGAAGTTTACACAGTGAAACTCTAAGGTGGGGAAACATCCACAGAAACAAGGCCTTGTATTCTTCATATAACTCTCCTAGTTACAATTTCTAGAGCACACACATGTATGGAATTCAAATGGGATACATACAACTCTCAATCATATGTATAATCTATTCCAAGGACCTATAGGGTCTAGGCTAATGATCAATACCATAATCCACCGTCCACTCTCTTATATTCAAGACAAATTGCCTCAATTTATAAAATCTAGGAGAAACCTATATCATTGATCATAAGGAACAATCAAGGGTCAAGATCAACCAATTCATAAAGTTTGATGTTGAGCTCATCAAGAGATAAAGAAGAATAATTGAATAAGAATAACTTATGAGTGTACTTCATCATTACCTCAGAGGCAAGTCACCACCAAATAACTCCCAAAATTATCTCCCTGTGCATAAGTGCACTATTACAAAAGTATAGTGAGTCCATGTTACATGTATAAGTGCCCCACAATTGATTTTATAATTATCATCTAATCTGTAAAATACCATGGACATTCCACTACAACAATTTGTCACAACATATTTGATAAATAAAATTTAAATCTACACTATGAAGGTTAAATTCCTTTAGATTCCAGAATATTTAGTTACTAATTTTATTCTTATGCATGAAATAGATAAAATGTAGAAATAGAGAATAATAAAATACAATCACACCATCCACAAATAAACACAACATATGACCTGGGAAACCCAATATGGGAGAAAACCCAGCTAGAAGGTGAGGTTTCTCTACTCTCTTTTCTCTGGTATAGAAATGATGGAAGTATAAAGAAAGAGGCATTGTTCGTGGAGTTTCATTTGAAATGTAGCTCGTATGGTTGCTACATAATATCTCCTCCTATGTTATTCTCGTAGAATACCACTCTTAGGTGTTCTTCTTATCTATGGAATAAGATACAACGTAAAAGAATGGAACTCCTTATCCTCCTAGTGGCCTGATATTTAACATAACTCGATAGCCATATAGGGGTAGGTTTTTTACTTCCTCAACCCTCAATTGTGGTAGGGTTTTGAACTTTCTAGAATCTTCTTCAAATTCCTCACGTGGATAGCCCCGTATGCATGATTAATGGGGATTTATGTGGTATCCTTTCCTACCTTGGTGGTCAACACGATAGTTCAGCTTGCGAGAGTCATAAATTTTGCATACGAACTTCGATTGATGCACAATTTACAATGTTGGAAAGGTATCATAGTGTAGAACACATTCAAGGGGGTGTGTACTATTTCTAGACACCAGAACCCTAAAAAATGTCATTTAATGCCTCAAAATGGCTCTGGAAGTTTCCAGACATTAATTTTCTAAACTGGGACCTGCCACTAAAATGGCCTTGGAAGATGATTCCTCCAATTTTTTCCACTCTAAAAGCATCGAGATAGATGGAAAATAATATAATGATCTAATTTCGATCATCATCATTATGACACTAAGTACAAAACTACATCATTCCACTAGACAACATTAAAACACATCCTAACAATAGTTGAACATATTGACCATATATTGGGAAATATGATATAATTTCCCTCGGGCATTCACAATGGAAGATATAATAGTATGAGGTGATGTATCGATTCAAATCATGAGGGCTCTCTTGAATTTCTAAAAGTGACAATTAAGTTTCTCAATGACTCATGATTGCAATTTTTGTGTTTGCATCTATATCCAGTGGTTGGAGGTTAGGGATAAGTCTTTCTTCATTGGGTGATTGTAGGTTTGAGTTTCATTCATGTGCAGGATCCATGAAGATATTATTTGTATGTTGCATTTGAACAAGAATAAAATAATTTTTATTTATTTTTTAATTGGAAGAATTTATGACGAAATATAAAAAAATAAAATTCTAAGTAAACCTACCTTGAATGAAAGAAGGAAACATTGAATATGAGCATTGGCAACATTACTCATTCTCAAGGCATTCAAATGCATAAGTTCACTCTTCATATCACACCTCCTTCTCCAAGAAAAGTGACGATATGGTTTTGTGATAAAATACAAGTCACAACCCTTTTTTATTTATATAAAACAAATGTGCACAAGCTTAGAAACACATGTGCATTTTTAAGATGTGCATTCCTAAAAATGTGCTTGCATTCTTTGAATTCACGACTCGACAAGCTAGTTGGAAACCTACGTGGAAGTTTAGAGGGGGTTAAAACTATATGAAAAAGAACATGTTCACATTCTTGCATGAGTGTGTTCCTCGACACCCCATTGTCGCATTTTCAACCATAAACTTCTTGTAACCCCCTAAACATACTGCATTTATTATGGTGATCTTGGAAAGCTTCTCTTAATGCTTTTCGAGCACAAAATCAAAATTATAAAGAATCACAAGTAAACACTTACCTTTTTAAGGTCCGATAGACCAATTAGGTCTTAGTGGACGTTAATGATCATCATCATCATCATCAGTATGTTTAAATATTAGACCAAACATTTATTATAAGCATGGAAATATTTTTCCAATACACATGCATCCAACAACTTTATAAAACAAATGTTCAATTAAATAATAGATTTACATTAATTACATAGAAATTCAAAAAATATCATTACTCAATGATCCTTTTCTTAGTCCCCAAGAGCGAATGTAAAGGTAGTCGAAATGTAAGCTTCCTTTGATGAGTAATTGGTGGTCTATGAAATTTATAGTTTATTATGAACTCATCACCAAGAAACAAACTATGTATTGCATGCACAACAACAAATTTGGTTTCTTTCCTTTTCACAAATAATTCTTTGTCATTGGAGTGTTCCTCAAACAAACAATATTCACTAAAGAATGAGCACCTAGAACTATTTATGAACCTTGCAATGTTTCCATGGGCATGGAAACCATTGATATATAATAGTTTCTTCATGTCAAAGTTTATGGAAGAATAATCATTCATGCGTTGATGCTATGTTTGTATTTAACAATATTCAAGCAATCAAATTGACTATAAAGAAGACCACACAATGATTTAAGTGAAACTCATTGTCTAGGAGGAATGAACATATCTAAAAGGATAAAAAACCTAATATTTTAAAATTTTATTATGGATTAACTTACAAGTCAAAGGTGCTCACTTAAATCAAAGTTCATCCTAACACAACACATACAATTAAATCTACCATACTTAATGCTTGAAAAGTCTTCATACATAAAAATGTGCATAATGAATCAATGATTAATGCTACTATTATATATGTTCTTCCATTAATTCATCATATGAATTTATAATCATATCAAATATGAGATGATAATAATTGGAATTTTATTGTTTCTGTCCTCCCCACTTTGTAATCCGGTCTTTAGCTTGACTAGCCTGCACAAATGAATCATCATAAAATTTCACATTTCATTTATTCTAATCAATATCTGTCACAAATAAGTTGGATGTAAATGCTTACCTCTTTATTCCATTTAGTCTTATATGTGATTATACATAGGATAAGTGTTTGTAATGAAGTGCCACCAATCATGCCGGCCCAAATTCCCTACCATCAAAAATATATTTAGCAACACCATAAGCCACTCGAAGGAACAAATCAATCTGAAACTAATATTATAGTTTCTCTTACACAAACAAATCTACAATAAAATCAATAAGTATGATCAAGGTTCATGCAATAATAATCACTAATTATTAGAAGTTTTGTCAATTTGAAAACTAGTTTTTAGGTACAAATATCCAATTTGATGCAATAGTGTCATATCTCGTGTAATCCTAATATATATAATGGTATTATAGTCATACCTCATAAACCGATTTAACTCATAATTATTATTTATATTATGTTGCAGTTAACTAAGTAGCATATTCGTATAGTGGGATTTTATTCCAGAATAACACTTATTCACTCTATTGTACTCTATGAACGACTAAAATGAAAATTTTAGATAATAAGAAGAAAATGTTTACCTCCACTCCTAAATCAAAATAATAACCTAACAAACAACCAAGTGGGACACCAAAAAGGTAGTAGCATGATAAATTTATATATGCCACAAGAGATTGCCAACCTGCTCCCACGGCGACACCTGAAAATTAAAATATTATTAGCTTTTGATTTAAAGTTCGGAACAAAGTCATAAAGAGTGTATTTAAATATTAGTTGATGCAAACCTGACAAAACCGGTTGCACGCTATTTAAAAGCATTGTAAATGCAAGTAGATGTGCAAGACGAACGACAACTCTCATCACTTCTTTACTATCAGTGAAAGCCACTGCAAATTCATTCTGTGTAATGAAGATTATAGCCATCAAAAAAACACCTACTAAGAAGGTTGTACCAACCACAACGATCACTGCAAATTTTGCAGCTCTTGGACGCCCAGCTCCAAGCTCATTTGAGACTCTCACACTAACAACAACAATACAAAATGGTATATCTAATGAGATTTTATGTATTTGTACAAGTTGAATGTGAATATATACACATCACATAACATAAATTTTATCGAGTAAGTTAGCAACTTTTCTAGTATTAAAGGATTAATATGTATGTCTTTGGAGGAAATAAACCTTATTGCAATATTGAAACCAATAGATATGGTAAACTCCCATCCCACAAAATTCATACTGCAAAATATGTAAAACTCACTCATTAATATATACACAACATACAAAATATAAACACTACATCAAAATATCCATTAAAAATGGACTACATACCATATAGAGATTGCATCTAGTGCAATTTTTGGATCTTTCAAATACCCCGCCAAAAGTATTANGTAAAACTCACTCATTAATATATACACAACATACAAAATATAAACACTACATCAAAATATCCATTAAAAATGGACTACATACCATATAGAGATTGCATCTAGTGCAATTTTTGGATCTTTCAAATACCCCGCCAAAAGTATTAGAAGGTAGAAATACCATGTTTCCAAACTGTCAAATAAAAATCATTTTTCATCAAATTACACATAGAAATATAAATAATTACCAATTGATATATTTGATTGATAGTAACATTATTTGGTCGCATATTATGATTTATTTTATATATTTTATTACTCTATGATAATATTATTAATGTTATATATCTAAATATATATATTTTTAAATATTTAAATAATTTTATATTTATGAATTATATAAATTTATAATAATATTTTAATCTATTAAAAAAACTACAAAACTAAAATTATGTGACGATTATGAAATACTCGACCTTTTCTATCATCGCCTCCCTCTCTTCTCCAAACTCTAGCTTCACATAGGAAGAGAGAAATATTACTATAAAATAAGAAATTAGTATCTTCTCACTACTATCTTCCATATCTTCTCATCATCACTACTATCTTTCCCTTCCATATCTTCTCATCATCACTAGTCTCTCCCAAACTCAAGCTTAAGATACGAGGAGAGGAATATAAATATAAAACAAAATAAGAAATTTTCATAATCAATGTGAAATAAAATAGCTTTTCACAACCAATGTCAAATAAAACAAAAAAAAAAATGAAATTTTCTAATGACAGAAAAAATTTAAAATATTATAAATAGAAAAGTAAAAAAGAATGAGGAAATTTTTAGTGTGAGTCTACGCTAATGAAAAAAAACAAGTATAAACGTATTTTTGTATTTTTAAATAACCATTATTATAATTCAATTATATAATTATTTATTGGTGAAATTCCTTTTTAATGATTTAAATTGTATTTTTTAATACATAATAAAGTAAATAAAATTCAAATTTTTTTTTATTGAATTAAAAAAAACATTATGAACAAAAATTAAAAAAAGGTATAATGTTTACACTACTCCCCTAAGAAAGGTTGAAAGCGTATGAACTCTCAAAGAAAACATGTTTAATGGTATAGTTGACCGGGTGGAATTCAAAGAATATCATTAATAGGGTGGAACTCAACGAATAGGTTATTCTTTGAAAACTTAGAAGAGGTCCAAACGTATTGACGTATAATACATTTTTCTTTTATTTTCCCCACTTCCACCCTCATATATGAGGGTGGATATTTTCCCCACTCTCATCATATTTCTCTTTTATTTTCCCCACCGTGAGGGTGGAGGTGGGAAAAATAAAAGAAAAATGTATAATACATTTCTCTTTTATTTTCGCCACCCCCACCCTCACCCTCATATATGTATATGATACATTTTTCTTTTATTTGCCCCACTATATGAGGGTGGAGGTGGGGCAAATAAAAGATAAATGTATTATACATTCCTCTTTTATTTTCCCCACCTCCACCCTCATATCATATACATATATGAGTATGAGGGTGAGGGTGAGGGTGGGGGTGGGAAAAATAAAAGATAAATGTATTATACATTCCTCTTTTATTTTCCCCACCTCCACCCTCATATCATATACATATATGAGGGTGGGGTGGGGCAAATAAAAGATAAATGTATAATACATTCCTCTTTTATTTTCCCCACCCCCAGCCTCATATATGTATATGATATGAGGGTAGAGGTGGGGAAAATAAAAGAGGAATGTATAATACATTTATCTTTGATTTGCCCCACCTCCACCCTCATATCATAAATAAAAGAGAAATGTATAATACATTTCTCTTTTATTTGCCCCACCCCCACCTTCGTGTGTGTATATATATATATATATATATATGGGGCAAATAAAAGAGAAATGTAGAGGGTGGGGATGGGGCAAATAAAAGATAAATGTATAATACATTTCTCTTTTATTTTCTCTACCCCCACCCTCATATATATATATATGAAGGTGGGGGTGGGAAGAGTAAAAGAGAAATGTATTATACATTTCTCTTTTATTTTCTCCACCCCCACCCTCATATAAGAGGGTGGCCTATATGAGGGTGAGGGTTGGGGTGGAAAAAATAAAAGAGAAATGTATAATGCATTTCTCTTTTATTTTCTCCACCCCCACCCTCATATATGTTAAAGAAATATTTGTCTCACCCTATAAAATCTTGTAGAGAGGGCCTTATTCCATTTCCCTATGCAGACTTATCTTCCCTATTATTAAAATCCATAGACAAAAATACAAATTTTTCTACTTGTATGCATATTGCACACTATACAACAAGCGTATACACAGGTTGCTCCACTACAACCCGTGTACATTGGGATATGTGCCAGAAAATGAAAATTAAATGTTGGGTTTCCATGTCACGACAGGAGATCTTTGATCCTTTGCCTTCCATATACTGGAAACGTTCCGACTCGACCCTTTAGTTGCATTTTGAAGGTTATAAAGAGGCCAATTCCAAGCTATGGAAAAAGGAGAAGAATTCAACTTTGAGAAAAACGTTACTCTAGAGAAATTATTTACTTCATATTGAGTCTGCATCCCTTTGTCCTTTAAGTTTGAACACAGTGTTCAACCCCCAAGATCTTCCCTTATTGATGGAGAATATCATTGTCTCCCTTATATGAGATTACCTTTGGTGGAGGATTGAAATGGTGGAGGCCCAGCTGGAAGGAACTTAGTTTCTTGGTTCTGAACCGTACTAACACATAAGTCTGTAATATTCTCACTTTTGTTGATCATTTGTTAATAGAAATACTCTCTTCCTGGCCAATTGATATCTTGAAAATATATGAGTTATTATCCATGGGCATATTTGTTATGTATATTGATGGATTATGCTATCTAATGTGATAACCTTTTATATTATCACCATATGCTTGTTTCGCTTGTTTGTTGAGAACTTGTTGCAGGTATATAGCTTTGGGTCAAAGTGCTCAATGGTGGACATCATTGAACATATGGTCGAGGTAGGCTTCTTTCTTATCTCATTTGCACATTGGTTTATATAACATGTTGTTGGGATAGAGTTGATTTCTGCACTCATTTCCATCTATTGTGGTTCACCCTAGCTATAGAGAGATTTTCCTCATAACAGAATTGGTGACCATACTGGGGATTGAATCTTATTTTTTAGGGTTTGAAGTATGTTTCTCCTTAGATTTCTCTCATTTCTATTGTGGTTCTTGTCGTATAATTGCTTGACAGCTCCTGTTAACTCTGGGTCTGAGTTTTCAGACTTTCTCCCTTTCCTGGCCTTGTTTTAAAGCATATACCCACCTTTTTCCTTGACAGTCGCGTACATACACTGGTTGTCTCACTGCAAGTGGTGTATATACGCTATGTTTGCCCAAACAGTCACTTACATCAGTTTGCCTTGCCTTTTTTCCTGGTATGGTGCTTGTTGGGACTTGATTCTTGCCGAGCCTTCTTGGCTCTCTGTAGTGCATGTTGAGTGCTTGTGGGATGACAAGAAACCCTCTTTTGGTTGAATTTCTGGGAAAAGTCTTTCTCTTTGTTTTTTCATTTTTTATTGTCCTTGTACGTTGGGCTAGGTGTTTTGTTGATTGGTATCCTTCTTGAGTTGTCTCTTTTTATACACAGTAGGGTTATATATCAAGTTACTTTTTAGTCCATGCATTTTCAGTTTTGTTATATTGAAAATACAAAAAAATAGGCATTTTGCATTGCTTGGCATTTTTGTCTTTTGATTTTTTATCATTAGCTTAGTGCATATAGTGAAAGATTGCATTTTTACTTCTGAATTGCAGAGTTGAATTTGAAAATTGCATCGTTTTTAGAAGCATATCATTCATTGAAAGTTAAAATTAGGACTTTGCATTATTTTCATATTTACTTTTCTTGCAGAGACATAACACCAGAGTTTCACTACCATACATTTTTGAGTAATCACGACCATTAAAAATAATGCTATAATTTAAAATTGATTAGTAACGATTTTATTTTTCTAGGGTGCACAAACTATCCTAGGATTTAGTGCCTTGGAATATGATTTTGTGAGTAAACTTCTCCAAGGCAATTAGATCAACATATGTGTTTGAGTTAGGGAGTGGAGAAATCCATTGTATAATTGATAAAATTAGGAAGCTCCGCTCACACCGGAGTTAATCACGAGGTCACGCGAAATTGGTTGAAGGGATATCCCCCTGATACCTTCCTAGCATAAGAGATATTTCTAGGGATCTATTCGTATCTAGGGATATTGTTAGTGCCCTTACCTCAGTGAGAGGCGGTGCTTTCAAGGTTTCGGGCTTTGCTACCTTGCCCATACGGTGGACTTGACTTACGACTACTCACTTGTGCATCGATTATACAGTGATTTATTAGTTGCTTGACTTAAGTGTCTCATAGGTTACTTGCAGGGGTTATTCTGTAGGTACCCTACGTCAAATAAGGGTCGGACGACACACAACCTTTATGGAGGTTTACCTCTCCAGGGGGATCTGACTGACGGTTGTTAAGCCCATGAGGGCCCTTATAATTGATTATGTTACCTTTGATCTTTAGCAAGGAGTCTCATGCCCCTCTTGGGTGAGACATAACTTCTTTAGGGAGGGAGGTCGCTCAACCACTTTACCCCGTTTGCATGCATATTTGTCATTTGACTTTTGGTGTTCTCTTTGTTTACTAGTTGGCCTTAAGTGTCTATACTGAGTTCTCATTATCATGGATAGTGGATTTCCTTTGACTCCTTCATTCTCCGCTACCTACCCCATGATTCCTACTCATCCCATGGGGACGAGTCCTTCAAATTTTCATAATGGTATGTAGAACTATGGCACTCAGTCCACACCTTGGGTCTCTAGTCATTCTCTCATTGATATGCCTTCACCCTCGTAATCCTCTCCCTGGTCCACTTATATGAATCCAAGCATTGGATCTAGGGGAACCATGGCCTCGATGCCTACATCATCATTTGATATGAGTCAGGTCCCTCAACCAACTTTTACGACGGGAAGTTGGAACCTCCCCTCCTACAAATCTAGTCCTAGTTATGCTCTTTCAGGAACCAATACTCAGATGGGTTCTTATTCTACTTATTACACTCCATCCATGTATCCTTCGTCCGCCATGTCAGTTCCTTCGAACACTTTTACCATGACGAGTCCTCATGTATCCCTGGGTGTTTCATACAGGGACAATGAATTCTACGGTTTGGGATACCCTCTTTATGGAAAGCCTTCGCAAGGGGGAAACATATATACTCACTCAAATAATCCTTATCACACTTTTGTATATTCACAGACTTCAGTGATGATGCCCATTTAGACTTCCTTGAATCAATTAAATGGAGGATACTACCTTTCTAGATAGGGACATGGGATAAACCAGGACCCTTCCTGGCCTGCAATGTTCCAAAGTCAATATTTCCCTGGACCTTGGTATCGAATGCCACAACTCACCTCTAGTCTAGTCATTGTCGGTCATACTAGAGCTCCATCACCAACCTCTATTAGTCATGTTGGGGATGGGTCCCCAACTTCTTCAAGTCATGTTGACAACCCACACCTAAGCGTTGTTATTCATGCTGGGGGCACCACTCTAATTGCCATGAGTCATATCAATAACACATATCCAACCTCTGTACATCATGTAGGAAATGACTCTTGAATTTTCCTGTCATGTTGAGGGCATGTCATCGACCATCGTGAATGACGCTGGGGACATTGAGAAACCTAGATGTCTCATACATAAGCCTAAATTCCTTTGTAAGACTTGTGAAGGAGATCACCTTACTCATTTGTGTCCAACCACTACTAGGTTACTGGAAGTGTGGGGCTCACCTAAGGGCCCTTTGGGTTCTGAGGCATATTTGGTTTCCCCACACTTCATTTATTCTTTGATTGATACATACATATTGTTGTTGCAGTTCTCTCCAGACCTCACCCCCATTGTCGAGGGTGATGTGTCTCTTATCCCTATTACCATGCATCCTCTTCAAGATAAAATTGAAGAAGTGGTCTCACCAGTGCAATCTCTGGTCAATCCTACTCTCCTTATGGGGAGTGATGCATCATTCAACCATGTTGTTAGCATTCCTAATCCTACACCTTCTAAACAAGAGAGAGTTTTACTTTCACCAAGTCCTCTCCCTCCGAGTTTTGAAGAGATCACCTTTGACTGGGACGATCCTATGGGATATCCAATGCCCCTGCCTATGTATTTTCCTGTAAGAGATATTATCTAATCTATCAAAGAGACTATATAATCCGTTAGTGCTTTATCCTCCTCAACTTGGATAGATTTGGGTTTTCCCAAGCATATGTTGGTTATTCGTAAGATACTAACATTTCATAGAAGTGTTGAACAGGAGCCTCGGCCTCCCTCGTGACTTGTCACCTAAACTCTCCCGAATGAGTTTAATTTAAGCTCTTTTCCAAATCTTTTAAAAAGCGAAAAGATTTCCGAATGATTTGTCCCTTTCACACTCATTAAATTGGAATTTAAAGGTATTGAGTCTTATTTAAGCTCTTTTACAACTCGTTATCAAAAAGTGAAAAGATTTATGAGTGAACTTGTCTCTTTCACACTAATAAATTGGTTTTGAAAAGACGTCTATTTGGCACAAGTTTATCCCTTTTTCATACCAAGTATACTAAAAGACATAAAAAATGAAACTTTTTGGCATTAAATTTTGATTGCATCTCATGCCCTTGCTTGCAGTATTGAGCCTATCGTTGGTTCTCTTTTTGTGTTATAAACCATTTGCCTCAACATTTTTGCATCCTCAACCAAGCAGAGCCTTGTTTATATCCTTCGCAATTTGACACCATATACCTAGGAGGAAACATTCCCCTGAGTGTCCATCTTTCGCATGCACTTCCCTACATTGAGCATAGGTATGTTCCACTGCTTGAACTAGTTTTTCTTACTTGCGACACTCATTTTCTCCTATGTATCATAACATTCATTTTTCTATGAAAAAAAAAAAGACTCGTGGGAAGGGAGTATTATCTTGTATTGGCAGCAACTGTGTCACCTTTGAACATAGAACAAAGTTATTTGAGTCCATTCATCATCATAATTTTTGGATTAGCAAGGCCTTACGAAGATGATCTTGTTACAAAATATTCTCTACCGACTGGTTACTCTTCCAATCCCTATAGATAATTTCATTGATGCCTCTTGCATCTCATGGTTTCATCATTGGGTCTATGTTGTCGGAGTCCTCCATATATCTCATTCTCTTGTTCAAAGGAATTCTATCAACCTGTGTCAGCCACTCCTCAGAACTCTTGACTTTGCATGTCGTCCATACCCTCAGTTTGTCTCAGAATCACATGATACTGTAGTCCTATCATGCACCCTAGCCCTACTTTCATCATTGGTAGGTAACCTTAAACCCATCAGTCGACATTTCATCATTGGTCGTTGACTGGGTGGTTTCCCTTGTGTTCAACGGCAAGACATCTATTCACACATTGGGATTCGTGTAGTGTCTTGGATTCCATTATCTTTATTGATGGTTTCTTCACCTTTGTCAGTAGTTTTCATCATTGGTCGTTATTCAGAGGGTATTTTTCGTGTACCAATTGCACTTGGCACATGCGAAAGATGCACAGGGTCGTTGGTTCGTGAACATGTTCTTCGTCCGATTTCCACCAAATCATGAAGCTCCTGCTTTGTACCTCGTGCTAACTGATGAGAGATGCCTTAATGATCTCCTTTCAGTGGGTCTCTTTCCATGGACTTCAACCCATTTATTCTAGAAACGAGACCTAGAGTCTTATGAGTAGCTTGAGGCTTGCAGTCATCAGTAGTAGGCTCTCTTGCCATCGACAGTTGGGAATACATCAATGTCTCTTGATCGATGGATTCTTCGGGTGTTCAACACTGAATCCTTTATTCACACTTGTAAGAATGTACTCGGTGCCTTGATATGTACTTTCATTATCGGTAGGTTGTCTCGTGTTTGTTAACGATATACCTCAATGACCAGTAATCAAACGATGTCTCATTATGTTCGAATTCAAATCCTTTATTCACATAATGTATACTTTCATCTTTGGCGGATTGTGTAGAAGACTTGAAGACATCACTATGTGGTCGTGACTTTCTTGAGCTATTGCTTCCTTTTTATTGGATGAGTACCTATATGACTTTAGTGATCATGGGAGATCAGATTGTACTCCATAGTATACAAATATCTTCAGATTGGTTTTGAGATTGGTTCTACTGGGCCTTGTTCATGACTATGATAGCTATTGGCATGTAACCGCATTTGTATTTTCCCATTCATGGCCATGGGAACTTGTTTGGTATATTTTCACATCGATCTGCAGTGTAATTTTATTGGCAGCCATATATAAAAATTCATTACTTAATGTAATAAGTAATTGATTTCATCCAGCTGGTTCCTTACCACTCCACTTCTGGGTTGTTTATAATGTATTTCATCCATCACGGATACTCCACTGACCTCACACATTAGGGGGCATCTATCAGAGCAAGATTTGCCTCACCCTATACAATCTTGCAGAGAGGGCCTTATTCCATTTCCCTATGCAGACTTATCTTCCTTGTTACTAAATCCAAAGACAAAAATACAAATTTTTCCACTTGTATGCATCTTTCACACTATACAACAAGTGTATACGCATGCTTCTCCACTATAGCCCGCGTACATCGGGATTTGTGCCAGAAAATGAAAATTAAATGTCGGGTTTCCATGTCACAACTAGAGATCTCTGATCCTTGGCCTTCCATATACTGGAAACATTCTGACTCAGCCCTTCAGTTGCATTTTCAAGGCTATAAAGAGGCCAATTCTGAGCTATGGAAAAGAAGCCGAATTCAACTTTGAGAGAAAAGTTACCCTGGAGAAATTATTTACTTCATATTGAGTCTGCATCCCTTTGTCCTTTGAGTCTGAACACAGTGTTCAACCCCCAATCTCTTCCCTTATTGATGGAGAACCTCATTATCTCCCTTATATGATCTTGCCTTTGGTGGAGGGTTGAAGTGGTGGAGGCCCAGCTGGAAGGAACTTAGTTTCTCATGTTAATATTATGGTAGTTGCGGGAGGTATTTACCTCCATGTGTGAACCTGATGAGAATATAAGACTCCAGGAAGCAAGATAAACCCTAATGAGTTGGATAATAACCCTAGAAGCCTTGTCGGCTCAAGAAGATAATTTATATTAGGCTATTAGCCTCCAAGAGAAGAAGTCGGCTAAAAATTATAATAATATATTGAACAGACACTTATCCAGAAGGAGAAGTCGGCCCCAACAAAACTAGCAGAACCACTATAAATACAACACACCAGTTCTCATTTGTTACATCTCAGAATTGCAGTTATGCAGTTTGGTGCACACTGCAGTTGAAGTCTTGTGCACAGATTTGGAGGAAGAGCTGGTGCAGCTACAACAGCAGAAAGATCTCAGTTTTGGCTTGAATATTTCTTGGCTAGGGTTTGGAACATCTAATCAACCTTTTGTGATGCGTTATCCTTGGGGATTGATGCACTACTCTGTGTTTGGCTATCTAGCCTAGGATTTGCTTCTGGAAGAATTCTCAGTCAAGGTTAAGGTGCTTGAAGGGAGGCATCGGCCTATGGTTGGGTGACGAAGGTATCTTCAATGGTAAAATGAGCACACCATCTTCTATATTCTAACAGGTTATGGGCCACTAGGGTTACTAGTAGGAGCAGTTTCCAAAACCACTTCAGCTGGGGTTACCAGCAGAAGCAGTTATAGAAACCCTAAACCTCTTGTTGAGGCACCTTAAGTGACGAGATTGACCTAATCTCTAGATAGATCAGTGCACCCTAGCCTAGCGCATCCCCTGATACTCTCAGAAGGCCAAGACATGAAGTTTGGATTTCTGGTCAAATCTAGGGTTTGACCAAGTCAAGAAAGCCATGACGAACTCTATGAAGTTTGAGAACAAGCTAGATGGAGCCTCTAACTTCAGAGCATGGAAGACAAGGATTGACCTCATCCTTGCTAAGAATAAAGTGCTAGATATTGTGAAAGGAAAGATCGTGAAGCCAGAGTTTAAAGAAGGAG
>ML788479.1:307980-318851 GCA_009831015.1 Picea engelmannii
CTGCCAGCAAATGGATTTCCATGAATCAATGAAATGCAATATGAAAAAACAAGCAACATATCAGAGAACAAGTGATTGAGTTAGAATTCAGTCACCATGATCCCAAATGAAAGCCCAGCAATGACCGAATTCTCAATGGAAACGGCAGCCAGTTCCAGATCGCCGATATGCCCAGCGAAGGTCTGCGTCATTGCCCCCAGCGAGTATCGGCAAACGGAGCTAAAAATAGCAGGGCCTGCAATGTACCACAGTTTCTTGGACTCCTCCCAGAATCCATTAGCAACGCTCCTGCAGTCTGTAATG
Organism: Picea engelmannii; assembly: GCA_009831015.1. NCBI lineage: Eukaryota > Viridiplantae > Streptophyta > Pinopsida > Pinales > Pinaceae > Picea > Picea engelmannii. The sequence continues at coordinate 308,284 of ML788479.1, forward strand.
GGCGGACGATCGTTGGGAAATTCATGACGATGCAGCAGATCGTAATTGCCATTTTCTTCTGAATCGTTTTCCTGATCTAGTAAAGAGGAACTTATGCTATCCCTATCATCCATTATTCCCAGCCTCAAGATGCCCAAAGAGACAGAGTGAGAGCAGCCGCGTATTGTACTGTAAAGTTCTCTGTGAGACTCGATTATCGACGTGAAAAGCCTATGATCATCATCCACCCAAGTCTATCTTCACTATAATGGATCTAGGGTTACTCAAATGCAAAATGGGCATCCATTCATTTGCATTTTAATTGGTAAAAAGAAACAAGAAGTCAGAGAAATGATTTTACTTCATATATTATTAAGAAGCAGGTAGAATGATCTAAAATTCAAATCTTTAAATTATTAATTTTTTATAATGTGGACATTAATATGATTTAAAAGTCGAAACTTTATATTACTAAATTTATAATATATTAATATTATAAAACTAGACACTTTATATTGCCAATTTTATAATATAATAATAAAATATTATTATAATATATTAATCATTTGAGAGGCAAATCTTTATATACTAATTGTTTTATTTAATTGTTTTTATAAAACGGATGAAGCATCATTTGAGTAATTATTTTTTTTTGGATTTAGTTACACAAGCCTTCATTTATTTTTAACGAAAGTTAATTAAAATAAATAAAAATACTAATTTAGATTAGATAATCATTATTTATGATTTATAAAAATTATGTCATATCATTAATTCTTAAATATAGAAATTAAAAACAAATATTAATAAGACTGCTACCAATTTATTATTTGTTCTTCGAATTTACATTGAAATAAATAGTTAATGTTGTTTAAACATGTTACCTCTTGAATAATAATAAAGTTCAAGGAATAACTTAAGAGCTCTTCTTTGTGCCAATAGTACATTGGAGAAACTCGAGAATTGTCTTCTAATTGTTTGTTGTATTAGTTTAGATGTTTTGGGTTCCTACAACCATTCTTGGCAAACATCTTGGAGCTAATCTGGTACAATGAAGGAGAGGGAAAAAATAGATTTTTCTTCTTCATACTTGTGGGACAGAGCGTTAACCACTACATTTTCTTTGGCTTTCTTATAAATGATCTCATAATCATAGGAACTAAGAGTGATGGTTTGAGAGGTAATGATTTTGACATCGTTTCCGATAAAATCCATTTTCTAGAAATATTTGTAGATCAACTAAATTTTTTTATAATGGTGTATATTTGAAGATCATATTCTCATCTTAACTTGTGTCTTGCATATTTTTGAAAACTTTGTTGCTTGTATGGTGAAGAAAACAACATTGTGAAGGCATTAAAAATTCACCTTGATGACTCCACAACCTTGGTATGAGGTATCACATTGTAAAGGCATTGGATATTTACATGGATGATTCTGGACATCCTTGGTATGAGATATCACATTGTATTTATAGATTACATTTCAACTAGTATATTCAAAAGAAGAAATATGGCACCATGGTGCTTTCATTTATTGTATCATTCTTTTGATCTATTGAAAAAATTCCTAGGCACATAAATGAAATCCCTCTAAAAGGAAAAATTCCAAAGTTCGATGGTGATATTCACTTTGCTACTTCACATGTGACATCATTTTTGGAATTTGTTTCAAGGTTTGATGTAATGCATGAAGATGTTGTTGAACTTCTGCTTATACTGAGAGGGGGCAGGGGGCGAATCAGTATACGATATTTTTTACTTTGTTTAACCATTCATCAATCATTCATTAGCGGAGAAATAATAATCACATATAAAATCAAATTACAATGCACATATTTTAACATGGAAAGCCAATCTGAAGAAAATTATAGAACTTATGTTTATAAATTAATGTAGGCACCAACCTACTATTACAATATTTGCAAGAATTAATCTGTTGGAGACACCAATCCCGTTACTTGAGCACCAACTCAACAACACTTGTAGGCACCAAACTATTGTTACAATATTTGCATGTACAAACCTGTTGGAGACATCAATCCTGTCACCTAAGTACCGACTCAATAACACATGTAGGCACCAACCTATTGTTACAATATTTGTAGGAATCGACCTGCTAGAGACACTAATCCTCTCAAATAAACACCAACTTAGCAACACCTATAGGCACCAACCTACTAGAGACACATGTCTCGTCAACTTAGCACTAACTTAACAAGATACTGCGTAGGCACTAACCTACTAGAGACATCAATATCCTTAGTTGAGCGCCAAATTAATAAGACTTGTATAGACACCAATATAAGATCTTCATCCACATATTTCTTCTGACTTCACCTGCATGCTTCATAATTAATGCATTTCACTGCATCATCATGCACATAGCTTCAAACCCTAGTCATATTTAGCCTTCATGCCCTAGCGAGCCTCATAGTATCATTCTCATAATATAATTCCAAACTGCAACATCGCAACCTCAAAACAATACACTTTGCAGCATCACAGACCTTCAATCCTTCATAGCACATTTTAAGAACAAGAAAACCCCTCAGACTTCTCTTGCACACCTTTAGATAAAAAAAAAATGCCCCAACTCCTTTAGCGCACCTCACATCTATTTTTCACACCTTAGACTTTATTTCTTTCTTGGATGTTGTTATAGTCCAAAAATGCCACATCTATGCATCCAAGACATTGGCTTATCCATTTGCATACTTTTCCAAAAACATTGTTGAGACTTCCTTCTAAAAAACCATTTTTTGGAAAGTGTACGTTCCCTACTGCACTAATAGCCTACGTACACATGCGATCTACATGATAGGTTAGCCCATGTTCATATTCTTATTGCATGCTAGTTAGCCCACATTTACCTCCAAAAGTCACAAAAAATATAAAATTGCACGAAATTTGGTGGATTTTACGGGATATGAGGGTTTCCTAACCATTTTACCCATTGTAGCCCGTCCCCAAACCGAATAACCATATTTTTCTCATATAAACAAAGTTCTTGGGGATTCATTTAGAGACATGAACAAGAGAATAAGAAAACTCAACCAAAATCTCTTCCCTTTCATTGCCCAAGATTTGCATCTTGCTCTAAGTTTTAGCCTCAACTTTCCCTTCCAGCCATTCTCCCTATGCAACCCTTCCTCCTTCCCTTAATGGTATGTTGGTTGTGGAAATATAGTGTGGGATCTATGCACTTGGAGCCATGACATAGGAGCCTAGACTTGGTTCTTAGATCGGTCACAGAAAAAGGTTGTAACCTTTTTATCTTGAATTTGAATAAAAGAGATTATCTTTGTCCCAGAACCCTATGTTTACATGTTCTTGTTAATTTGAGCATTTATATTTATATTTAGGATTTTAAAGTAATCATTAGAGATTGTATATGTTGTTGCATTGTATTCTTAAACCCTTGCAGGTAAGCTTTGGGAGGAGATCTGTGATCTAGGAGGCATCAACAAGAAGAATAAGTCCACATCAACCGTAAGGATTGAAGGTGCACTCATTAATCATCTCTTCTCTCTTTCTCTTATCACTTAGTCTAGATGGTTTTGGATTAGATTAAAGGTAGATCGGTATTTTAAGGGATTTATCGCTCTTCCTACTCCTTAGACCCAGTTTAGGGGGAATTTCCCCATAACAGAATTGGCGACTCCACTCGAGAATCTCTCTAGGGTTTTAGTGAGAGATTTTGGTTTGATTTGATTTTTTCGGTTTATTTTTTAGTTTTCTAGGTTTACTGAGTCAGCTAGGGTATCTTGTCACCTTCCAAGTGCCTACCAGCATCCCTTTCCTAGTTGTCTATCCAAAACTTTTTCTTTTTTGAAAACTTGCACAGATGTACGCACCATTTCCTATGTATATCATGTGTGCATACATGTTCTGCATAGTATAAAGCTCGTGTACATACGCAAGCTTCTCGTGCACAACACATGTCTTTGTGTTTTGGAAGGGTTTTTAAAAACACTTTTTCTTTCCTCGCAAGAAGCTCTTTGCTTCTCAGGCCTTCCTGGACTCTTCGGGGTCTCTATTGATTGTGTTTGGTTGGGTTAAAGATTCAATTTATCTTGCAGTTTGTAAAGAACCCTTGTTGTTTCTTTATTTATTTTGTTTACTTTTAAGTTTTAGGGTGAACTTATTGTTGATATTATGGTAGTTGTGGGAGGTATTTACCTCCATGTGTAAACCTAAAGAGGATAGAATACTCTGGGAAGCAAGAAGAAACCCTAATGAGTTGGATAATAACCCTAGAAGACTTGTCGGCTCAAGAAGATAATTTATATTAGGTTATTATTCTTCAAGAGAAGAAGTCGACCAGAAATAATAATATATATTGAACAGACAGATACCCAAAATGAGAAGTTGGCCCAGGCAGTTAGCCATAATTAGTATAAATATAGGAGGCCAGTTCTCATTCTGGCAAGTAGTCTCAGAATTGTAGAGCATCACTTGTGTGCACTGCAATTGCCTAGTTTTTGCGCAGGTTTGGAAGAGAGTTGTCGCTGCAGCTGCTGCAACTAGCAGTTACGCTTGGACTATCTCTTGGCTAGGGTTTGGACTATCTTATCAGCTCTTGTTGATGCGCTATCCTTGGGGAAAGGTGTGCTACCCTTTGTTTGGCTATTTAGCCTAGGGTTTTCTTCCAGAGTGATTCTCTGTCAAGGTTAAAGTGCTCGGAGGGTGGCTTCGGCCTATGGTTGGGTGACAAGGGTATTGTCAATGGTAAAACGAGCACATCCACTTATATTCTAACAGATTATGGTCCCACACCTCCTTCATTAAGTCTAATCGTTGGAAGGAAACATGGAGAGAAGGATATTAAGCTCGTTGAAGAACTGCCTCTAGGGTTTCTAGAAGGAGCAGTCACCAAAGCACTGTAGCTAGGGTTACTAGCAGGTGCAGTTGCAGAAACCCTAATCCTCTTGTTGAGGCACCTTAAGTGAATGGATTGACTTAATCTCTAGATAGATCAGTGTGCTCTAGCCTAGCGCATCTCTTGATACTCTCAGCAATCCAAGACGTGAAGTTTGAGTTTGTGGTCAAATCTAGGGTTTGACCAAGTCAAAGCAACCATGACTTATTCTATGAAGTCAGAGAACAAGATAGATGAAGCCTCTAACTTCAGAGCGTGGTAAAAAAGGATTGACCTCATCCTTGCCAAGAATAAAGTGTTGGATATTGTGAAAGGAAAGATTGTGAAACTAGAGTTTCAAGAAGGAAAAGAGAAGGAACCTCAGAACGTTGCAGCTATGGAGAAGTTCAAAGACGGTGACATCAATACTATGAGTATCATAGTGGAATCTATAAAAGACCACTTGATACCCTACATGTCCCATCTTGACTCATCAAAGAAGATGTACGATGCCCTAACAAATCTCTTCTCAGCTAGAAACATTGGACAAGTAATGAGTCTGAAGAATGAACTTCATGAAATAAAGATGAATGATCAATTACAAGCTATTGAAGAGATCATATCAGAGAAGGAATTAGTAAACATGGTACTCAATGGTATTCCCAAGATGTGGGATGCATTTGCCGCAAGAATGAACACAAGAAAGGAGTATCCGACATTTGAATAATTTTGGACTTAATGTGCTCAAGAAGAATCAAGGATCAGTGCAAAAGAGAAACCCCAAAAGAAGTACGATGATCAAGCCTTCACAACAAGATTCAAGAATTTTGGGAACAAAAGGAAGTTTGGCTCAAGGAGGAAGCCAAATCAAGAGAAAGAAATTTCAGAAGTACAATGCTTCAACTGTCGAAAATATGGCCACTACAAGAATCATTGTCCCGAGCTAAAGAAAAGGAAGGAGAAACACAAAGCATCAGTTTCGGAAGAAAATAAACCTACAAAGAAGACTAAGCAAGATGAAAGAGACTTCTTCTTCTGAAGGTAACAATACTCTTCTTATTTCTTGTACATATCTCATTTGTATCGTCTCTGTACATATCTTGTATATCTATCCCTTGAAAGATAATGTATTCCAAGAAGAAGTATACCTATGGAAAAACAACAAAATAAAGATTGCTATCATTATACAAGTTACATCAAACAAATCATGTGGAAACTATTGCAAGATAAGTTGAATAAATCATGAAGAGACTTAGAAGAAGAAAAGACAAAAAGAAGTTAGCAATCAAGAGGAAATTGGAGAAAGACTTATGACATTTTGTAGAAGACAACAAGACAAAAGCATGGACTCTGTTAGATAGAGAGAGCCAATTATATACTGCAGAAGACAATAATGATGCAGACAGAAGCATGGACTCTACTAGATGGAGGGAGACGATTATATGCACTCATACATGAAGCAAGGATTAGGAGGGATCTCATCCTATGATCCATTGAAAATTATGAAGTATATATCCATGGTAGCATCCATGAAATACAATACGTGTCTAGTTCAACCTCAGAAGAAGTCTTCTTCGAAGAGAAGCCTTAAAGTATCCCTGGTTGCCCATCCACAACTGTGATCCTATGATGAAAGAAAGAAATGGAGTCTTTAGGGAATGGAATCTACTCCATGGACCCAAGAGCTAAACACAAAGAAGAACATGAATATTCCAAGAAAGAAGAGAAGCCTAAACAACCAGTAATTGTATTGAGAATCACAAGATTACCAGCCTGATATGAACTCACTAAAATAAATCAAGCAGAGGAACTAAAAGTTGTGATGAAGAAAAGTGTATGAAATACTTATGAATGAAATCATTGTGAGATTGAAGACTAGAGGTTCTCCCAGATAGAGGGAGAAGACTATGACGATTACTTGTTTCAGTATACCATACATACCTATACATGAGTCTTTCTATCATCCGCAATATCCATGGGTTGGAGTTCTACATCAGATAAATGCAAAGAATGTTCTTCAGAGCAATTGAACAAAGAGCATATGAAGAACAACCTCAAGACTTTGAGGCATACCAGAAAGAGACCCTTGTATGAAGATGGAAGAAAATAACTTGGTGGAGAACCTCCAGTGCACAACAAAAGCATGGTGAAGATTTCCTATAACAAGATATTGTATCAAGATGATTACTCAGAAGATCAAATCTCATGATGACAGAAGAAGTGCCACATGGATATGTTCCAGTTTTCCAACAATGATATATTTTATTGATCAGAGCTACATGAAGCCTTCAAAGAAGACCAGTGCTCCAAAAAAAAGTACATTTGAAATCAAGCATTACATTATCCGTGATGAAGTTYAKAAAGGAGAAAGAGGTTCTCCAATACATATATCCACACATGAGAAAATAAGCAGACATCTTGGTAAAGCTTATGTCCAAGATAAAAGAGTTTGCATACTCAAGCTGGATCTCGTGGAGACAATTTCCTTATTGAAAAAGGAAGAGATGAATCCCAGGTTGGGAGGAGAACTGATATGTATTGAATTATGGACAATCATTTTTTAGTTCGAAAAATGGTATAGGATGAGAAGTTTCCTTTCCAGTTCAGAAAGAGGATTGAGATTTCTGACAGACAACGATTTCTCATTGTGGTTAACATGGGAAATGGTTCAGATTGTTGATGTATCATAGACAATGACTTCCCATTGTGGTTAACATGGGGAGTGGTCTAGGGCAGTCTCTCTTCTTGAGGGTTACTCAAGAAGACTGGCCCGCCTCACCGGACAATGATTTCTCATTGTGGTTAACATGAGGAATGGTCTGTTTTTGGAGGTTGGTGCAGGACAGTCTTTTCCTCTTGTGGTTAACATAGGAAATGTTCTGGACAATCATTCCTTAGGGTTTATACATTCTCTCCACGATGCACTTTGATTAGTGTAGGAGGAATGGCCCAGGGTGGGGAATGGTCCAGGCTCAGCAATTAGGGATAGGCATTCCTTAGGGTTTATACATTCTCTCCAGGGTGCACTTTGATTAATGTAGGAAGAATGGCCCAGGGTGGGGAATGGTCCAGGTTCAGAAGAAAGGACAATTATTCTTCCTTTCTTGAGAAGAATAGTCTAGATATCTCATTGTTCTACTCTGAGGGAAGATATTCTTTTAGATCTCACAGATGTGAGTGAAATATTGGCCCAGATGATTCAATTTATATCATAAAATTGTTTCTGTGCAGGTTGATATCAGATGATTGTTATGAAGACATATGACAGTAGATGTATACTACTATGGTGCATGTGTTCCACCGTTCGTAACTATACGTTGTTGATCAAGTGCTTGTGTGTTACTTGGTGTGGTAGTGTACCACTGGATTGTAGTTTTGTACTACTATGGATAGACACAATTGTGTTCTATTTTGTTTCGATTGCCTTGAAGATTATCAACAATAACGGAAATGATTATTAGTTATATGGATAATCAAAGGACAGAGATTTCCCAGATGAAAAATGGTTTAGAGCATTTACTCTTCTAGATTAGAAGAATGGCTCTTGTATCACTCTGTGGAGTGAGCATCATGCTTGATTACTCAGATAGAGTATGGTTTTGAGAGATGATGCAGCTGATGACACTGATGATGATGATGGTTCTCATGATCTAGTCTATACAACTATGTTGATGCTATCGGGTGAATGGTATGTTTTTGTGCTCAAGACCATTACCTGTAATACCTCCCTAGCTAGGAGGGAGTGTTGATATTATGGTATCCGCGGGAGGTATTTACCTCCATGTGTACCTGACGAGGATAGAATACTCTGTGAAGAAAGAAGAAACCCTAATGAGTTTGCTAATAACCCTAGAAGACTTGTTGACTCAAGAAGATAATTTATATTAGGTTATTAGCCTCCAAGAGAAGAATTCGGCCAGAAATAATAATATATACTGAACAGACAGATACCCAAAATGAGAAGTCGGCCCAGGTAGTTAGCCAGAATTAGTATAAATACAAGAGGCCAGTTCTCATTTTGGCAGGCAGTCTCAGAATTGCATAGCATCACTTATGTGCACTGCAATTGCCCAGTTTCTGCACAGGTTTGGAGGAGAGCGGCCATTGCAACTGCTATAGTTAGCAGTTACACTTGAACTATCTCTTGTTTAGGGTTTGGACTATCTGATCAACTCTTGTTGATGCGCTGTCCTTGGGGAAAGGTGTGCTACCCTTTGTTTGGTTATCTAGCCTAGGGTTTTCTTCCAGAGTGATTCTCTGTCAAGGTTAAGGTGCTCGGAGGGTGGCTTCGGCCTATGGTTGGGTGACAAGGGTATTGTCAATGGTAAAACAAGCACATCCACTTATATTCTAACACTTATAAGAGTTAGATCCTTCTGTGGATTCCAGTGAATCCATGCATTCAAGCAGTGTATTAGGGTATGTTTTAGTCTTGGGTTTATTTTCTCTTTACCATGTTTGTGCTTTGAAAAATGAAAAAATGCCATTTACTTGTGATCCTCTTTTCTAAACATTCAAAAAATAAAAAATATATATAGTTTCTTTTAGTTATGCATTTTTGTTTGGTAGTTGTAGCATAGGTTGTTTATTACAAAATAAAAGAGTACAAGTTCCAAAGTTGCTTCTACACTATTTCCCTGAAAGTTTAGTAGTTTGCATTTGCATTGTGAAACGAAAAGCACATTCTTGGAAACTCTTTGCATTTTAGGATCTTGGACTATACTTCAAAAAGTCTGCATTTACAAATATTAAAATCCATTTTTCAATTGTAGAACCTAGTTTGATTTTTGTACAAATGTTCTAAATCTTTTATTTCTTCTCTTTCGTCTCCTGAAAAAACCATAAGTTGCACGTTTGTACCCTTTTGAGTAAATCAAGCCACTTAAAATCAACGATTAACACTAAAAATCACTTTTTTTTGTAGGGTTCACCAAGTAGTCTAGGATTTAGGACCTTGAAATAGGTGTGGAGAGTAAACTCTTCAAGGATGTTTAAAAAAACATAAGAGTCTGTGATAAGGAGTGTTAGAGTCGAGTTTCTTAAGAGTCATCTAGGACCCCCCTCTAATACAAGGGATAAAAAAGAGATCGTGTGAGGAAATGTAGAGGAGATAACCCCTCCAAATCCAGACCAAACATAGTGGAGATCATATATTGAGGGTCATTCTTGGGATTTATGCTGATCGCATTTGACTATGGAGCCTCTTGGACCTCAAATCCATTTGATATCCTCGGTTGTCTTTTGGACCATTTTCCTTCGATACCCTTGAAAGGCTTCAGACTTTTTTATCCTACTCATTACGATTGGCCCAATTGTCGATTGTACCCGCTTGGTGACTTACTGCGAGATGGAAACCTAGTTGTATGTTTTTAGGGACTTACACGGGTGACTGCGGGGGTATACCGTGGTACCTAGGGTAGACGTAGGATCTCAATTTGCAAAGTATGTTGATTAAGGTTGGTTGTCATTGATGTCAACCCTTGAAGAAAACCACGTAGCACAAAGGTTTGGGTAATGGACCCAATATTGTTTGATGTAAATATGACTCATTATTCTTTTGTCATGGTTGATAAGAAGTAAATATGGATGAACTCCAAAGTGGTCCCCTTATGGTGAAAGCCCTCATGGGAAGATGCTTTGTGGACTAAGAGAACCCGTGCTTAATTGTGGAATAATGAGATGAAGGAAAGTGAATTTGTCAGGGAAAATATCCTAGATGGATAGTGCTT
>ML788479.1:334123-349605 GCA_009831015.1 Picea engelmannii
TTAAATGGAATATACTGTGTCTACGATCCCACCCTTCACTGACGATTCCTTAGGGTACGTTTCTTAGAACTCTATTTTGATTATATTACTTATATTCATGTTCCTAGGAGATCTAATCAACTAACTGATACATTGGTTAATCATGTATTAGATTGGCATATTTCTCACACATAAAAGTAAAAACACACACATACATGCTTATGTAAATACATTTGTACAAAATGTTTTATCCATAAGGAAAAAAAAATTATATGTATAATAATGTGTCCAAAAAATAATGTCATAAGTACAAAAGTGGGCCATAAATCCTCAAATAGAGCTAGTATACATCGTTGGGATCAATCCCTCACTACATAAGAGAGTAAAAAAATGGTTACCTCAACACATATGTGGTCTAGTTCTAGCTATGGCCTAGGCCTGTTATCCCTAGTATAAAAAGACATTCACAATACGCCAGAACAACTAAACCGAAGTCCCGGGTACCACTACAACATGTGGCTGCATGGCCGGGGGAAGGTCCTCTATCTCTTCCATCAACATTGCATGACTGATACCTTTCAGGTTCCTCTCTATTCATTGCAATACTCTTTCATCCTCTCCGGATGGTGGTCCTCCTGCGACCGTTGGTACTCCTGTTGTTGTTGGTCCGACATCCACTCAAGGATGATCCCTAGTCCTGGAGAAGTTGGTTGGTTGTAATGGTCCCACGTCTGTATATAACATATCATTGAGTTAGTACTTTGGCGTTACCATAAAAAATATAATATTTAAAAGATTAAAAATAAAATAAATCTAAAAAAAAAATGTGTACCTATCTCTCCGTGCTCCTCGCCATGGAGCATAGGCATATCAGGATCCCTTAAGAAAATAATCCCTGTGTAGGGGTAGTCCTCGATCACAAAAAATTTACGGGCCTACCAATCAAACAATTTGTCATCGAAGGCCTATCGCACTCTCCCAGAATGTTGTCGAGGCAACAAAGCTTCCCACCCAAATAATGCTGGAAAGGAGGCAATATGGACTCGTAATGTCTCTCATGGGATAAGACTTTGCACTCTCTTGAAAAAGATTAAACACAACAAAGTCCTGATCCAGAATTTATTTTTTTTCTCCTTCGACAGCCAGTCAGTTGTTTTTTCATACATCGAAGCATTGTAGTGCTCTAGTCAAAGATGACAGTCTCTAGACACTGTGTTGCACAACGCATCTATTCACATGAATCCTGATGAAGTGTTTCAGATACCGTGATCTGCCAAATCATGTAAAGTACTATCTGGAGGTTGAGTCTTGTGATCTTACAAATTTTTACCTCATATCCTACTTTCTCAGTGCCAACATCACAATACATGCCAATGTAGTCTTCTATGTTGTACGGTCCTATACAATCCTGAAGGAAAGGTCCTCAAGTTAACCGGTTCCCCCCTATTAGAGAGGTCATTCAAAAAATATATATCCTCAGTCGTTGAATTTAATGATTGTCCCTCTAGCATGAAGGCATCTGCTTCTGGGTGCCAATACTCTATCAAATGGTTGAGTAACCTAGGTTATTCCCTCATGAATGGACATTGAAAGAACTTCCACATACCACACTACTTGAGCATGGAAATGGCCCCTTGATCCTCCTCTACTAAGACATATAGCTCCTCATGTTCTCTCTATTTCTATTGACATACATTCTATTGCATAAAATTTTGTGAGGTTAGTCCCTTTTTTAATTTTTTTGAAAGCTTAAAGAGATGTACACAGGATATCTTTAAGACAGTCGCGTATGTACGCATTTTAAGTGTTACTTTTCCCACATATATATGCATGATGAGCATGGAAAACCCACGTACACACAGACCTGACATTTTTACTAGAGCACACACCCTCTAAACAATTAAATATACAATAAATGATGCATGGAAAGGATGAGAGAGGTCAGTTCTACTTACTTGGTTCATGTTTAAAGATATTTTGTCCACCATAGCTCCTCGAATTCGCATTTTAAAGAAGAGGGTTTTTTGGATTTTTGGTATCCTAACCTAATGGTATCCTGACCGGAGATCTATCTTTGAAAATATCTTTGCATCCTTCAATTGATCAAAGAGATCATCAATCCTTGGCAGATGATACTTGTTCTTTACAGTCACTTTATTCAATTGTCTAAAATCAATGCACAATCTTAATGTCCCATATTTCTTCTTCACGAACAATATTGGGGCACCCCAAGGTGACACACTTGGGCATATATACCCCTTCTTCAGAAGTTATTCAAGCTGCATTTGCAACTCCTTTAGCTCTGGTGTACTCATTCTGTAAGGAGTCTTTGACACTGGAGTTGTTCCAGGCATTAAATTTATAGAGAAATCATTATCTCTCTTTGGGGGGAGTCCTGGTATTTCCTTAAACACATATTCAATCTCTTTTAGGACTGCATGATCTTCCAAATTTGACACCTTATCTTTAGGTGTCTCTTCCATATGAGCTGCAAATATTTGACACCCTTTTTTGTAACATTTCTTCAACTATAATACTGAAATTTATCTGATGGTTACTGCCCTGGGAATTCCCTTCACTTTCCTTAGGTTCCCTTCCTCATCCAAGCAAGTAAATGACTTGTTATGATAGTCTAGGATAGCATGATGCTATTCCAACCAATCCATCCCAATTAGACAGTCATAGGAACCTAAAGGAAATATGTTCAAATATGCCCTAGTGTTCATTCCATTCATGTCCATAAGACATGACTTAACCATCTCATTAACTTTTCTTTTAGCTCTGGTAGCTAGCTACACCAACCAAGATTTTCCATGCTTGCTTCTCGGCAAATGAAAACTTTCCACCATCTTAGGATCTATATAACTATGACTATCTCCTGAATCAATTAAAATATCAATGGTTTGGTTGTTGATCATACCTTCTAATTCAATCATATGTGATTGATACTTTTATTTCTTGTTGTCCAGGGCTGCATATATCCTTGGTACACTTATGCCCATGTCCTCCCCTATTTCATCTTCATGTACATTGTGAACAGTCCTCACTTTTTCACCTTTGTGAGGATAATCTCTAAACATATGATCCCACTTACAACCCCAACATTGAATAGGTGGCTTCCTTGGCCTTTGACCCCCTATCTCAATCGTTTTGTTTTCTTTATAAGTGGGTTGTCCTTGAAGATTATTTTTTAAGAATGGTGGCTTAGATCCCTTCTTCCTCTAATCCATCTTGAATTTCTTTTTGTCTTCCCAAGATTTTTGGAAAGTTGGCCTTTCTTTTTTCTGATCATATAGGAATTTATCTCACCTTATGGTCTCCTCCAATGTCTTGGGATCGTCATATTGTATTTTTTCACTGATGAATGATGGAAATCCACTCAAATACCTCTAAATCTTAACTTTCTCATCCTTGATGAAAGAGACATACTTTATTAATTCTATAAAACTTCTTTCATATTCATCTATGATCATACTCCCAACCTTGAGTTGAAATAACTCTTTCATTTTCTTGTCATAGTATCTCTTAGTCAAGTATTTTTTCTCAAAATACTTCTTGAATTCCCTCCAAGTAACACTTTTTCCCTTTAATGTGTTGCACCTGCACAAGCTGATCCCACCACATGGATGCATTTCCCTTGAGTTGATAGATGGAAATTCTTACTTCTGCATGAGATGAATAATTATGCAATTGAAAATAATTTTTCATGCCCAACAACCATGTCTCTGCATATTCATCCTTCTTGTGCTCACCATCAAATGTAGGAGGTTTTATTTTGTTCATTTCTCCCTGTATCTCATCTACCCTAGACCTCTTATGATTTCTGACAGGGGATGGAATTGATATGTTGTATGGCCTCTTATGGGAATGCCTCGGGGAGTGACGATGATGTCTAATAACCCTTCTGGTTCTTCTTTTCTCATTAGGAGACCTGTGACTTCCTGATTTTCTTAAGCCACTCTCCTTATCCAATTTATTTTCTATTTTGTTCAAGATCTGAATTAACTTCATGTTGAAGTGCTCTTTCCGCTCCTTGTTTCTCATAAGCCTTTCATTATCATATTTATGTCTTTGGACATCCTTCTGCAAATTTTTAATGGTCTCTACCATATTCATGTTTTCATCCCTTCCTTCTCCATGTCCATTGGATTTTGTTCCTTCAATACCCAAATGGACATCCATCCCTTTGATCTCATCTTCCTAGTTGTAATTACCCTGTGCATCTTCCATTACTCTAGACTCTGTTCTGATCCTTATCTGATCTATTTTTTAACTCTGCAAAATGTGCAGGCAACAAAACTTTGTCAAGATAACTGTTTCAACAATTTCATGAAAATATGAACCATTCTGGTTCAATAATATATCAGAATTATTTCTTCTGTTTTCCTAAAAGATTATGCCCAGATCAATTTTTGGGGTGAATATTTATATTATGTTGTCTGAGACATTTCTAATTCCTACTTACATGTTCAATTCTGAGTCTTGAGCAGAAAGTTATGGTTATTTGAAAATTGCCCATCAATTTTTATGTTCACGTTTCAACTGGGCGCAACTATGCGTTGTAATTATGCATTTTTGCACCTACTCCATTATATTTTTCATAGGATGTCCATTGGGTTTCTTCATATACATATTATGGACACTTTTTCCAAGTTTCACCTTTTTTTGAGTTCCAGGCTGCTAGTTACAGCCTGTTGAAGTTCTAGGCCAATTCGTGTTTTTGGTTTGGAATGCTACATGTACCTTATTTTCCATATTAAACATTTTTAACATGCCCAAAAAATTAATTCAGCTCTAATAATGTCTTCTATGGTTCAATATATTTCCATTGACTTCTCCTACTCCTCAATCTGATTCTGGAGCAGAATGTTATAGCTCTTTGAAGTTAGTTGGTTCTTAAAATTTACCCTCCACTATTTGTGTTGTAACTTTCTCACAAAAGCTCTGTTTGACGAACGGTTTACACCATTAGAAATATCTCTCCAAGCTCTTTTATTTGAGCTGCAAAGACATTGTGTACTTTGGTACATTATGTTCTCGTGGTTTTTGAGTAGCTAAAATCGTTGTTAAGGGCCTCAAAAACACGCTGCAAAACGATGACGTTCAAATAGTATAAAATGTCACAGAAAATCATTGGTTTTTTGTTGGTGTTCACCATTCAAGCAACTTCATGTGAAAAAATTTCAACCTATACACCCATATTTATCATGCTAACACCAGAAGGTAACTCATGCTCCACGCATCTATAACTACCATGCATCACTTCTCTGTCGCACCAATAACTGGTGCGCACTACTTTTGTGTCGTGTGCCAATATCCACCACGCAAAATTTTGGTTCTTGCACTATTACCTGTTGTGCGCAATTTTTTTATCGCGCGTTGATATTCCACGCACATTTCACTCTACATGTTGCACCATGCCAAAGTTTAGTATTCACCCACCGTGCACCACTACTCTGCGCACACCATTAATTAAATTGTTGTGCGACAACATATACCCACATTGTGCTCATACCAACAAAATTCCTCTGCGCTCTACCAATACTGTGCACACCACGTGTGCCATTATTATGTGTGTGCACACCATGCGCCAGTATTATGCATGTGTCACTCAATCCACACTGCACAATGATAAATTTAGCGTGCACACCCCAACACCAACATTTTTCTGTGTGACACCAAAATTTAGCACACGCAACCGCACACCGACATTTTTCCGCACGACGACAAAATTTAGTGCATGCATCGACACACCAACATTTTTATGTGTGGTTCCAACCAAAGTTTAGCACGTGCACCCACACACCAACATTTTTCCGCACGTGCCCACACCCCAATGTCTTTCCGTGCATTGCCCAATTTTTACCATAGGCATTCAACAACTTTGAAATTTGTTCAATTTCACCCCGATAACACCAATTAAACTTCTGCAACAACAAATCATTGTGGGTTGACATTTCTGGAATGAATTTTTCCCACACCCAATTCAAAATTGAGAATTTTGATTACTAATATCGCTCCATCTATCATGGCTTCACTGTAACTTCAAATTTGACCAATTCCAGGTTTGAGTTTTCTAGATCAGATATTAAATCAATAATATCTCACTACTTGGCCGAATTTCTCAATTTTCCCATGAATTTAACAACAGAAATTGGGGATTTTTCCCAATTGCGCACAATTGTTGTTACTTTTTACTATGAACACTCTGTAATCTTGAAATTTGGCGACTTCAAAATCAATCGTCTGTGAAATTTCGCTTCAACTCAACTTGCTCGGCCCATCCAGTCTCAGTGTTGAAAAATGAATCTCTGATACCATATTGTAACATCCCCAGCCACCCAGACCGGGCCATGCTATTCCAAAAAATTCTTTTATTCTCTGCTCAACATACTATAACATACCCAGCATCCAACTGAGCTATGCCACATAACTTTTTCGAACTACATGCAATTAAAACATATACACACAGAACTCTTGTGAAATTATATATATAAAATTTAAACAGACAAATACATTTTGTAAATGCACAGATTCATACTGAAATAACAGTAAACATATACATGCAACATATACAAGCAATACCCATAAATGTAAATACAATTATAACCACACATAGGATAAACCCATAAAAATAAACACGTAAATAATAATGCAACATGTAAATGTATCACACAATTGACACTTATCTTGGTAAGAATATCATCAACTGCATGCAAACCTTCCACGAACCTCCCAACCTTAGACCACACTCCTCATCACTCTCAGTAGTGGGTCACCCCCGAGCCGGGACTAAACTCCACCCAGGTCAATGGATTACTAACCATGCTGACTATCTCAGACAACAAGAAAGACTCTGTCATAGGTGCCAAATCAAACTAACAACCTACAGTCCCTCATTCCCCACATGCCTGTCCCACACCAGGAAGTGTTCCCCTTCTCTACTCAACAGTCCTTCAACTGCCCCACTTCCCTTATGGGCTTCAGAAACAGGCCGGAAAAGAAGTCTCAGAGCCTTGTAGTTGTATTTTAGCACCTTCAGGAAATCAATTCCCACCAATTATCTCACCCAGAGAGATTTATCATGGGCTTGAAAACCCGCCTCTTCAATATCCCACGGGCCTGACAACCCTCCTCTTCAATATCCCATGGGCTTGACAACCTGCTTCTTCAGTCCATCTCATAAGTTAACCAGGTCCACAAACAAGTATGGTTATGGATACAGGTTCAGGTACAGTGACAGGAAGGTATGAAGGATAGCTCAATGAGTGTGTGAATGATGATGGAATGATTGACTGAATGATTGAATGATGGAAAGGATGAACTAAGTCCCAAGAATATGTATGTATGTTCCCAACTTGACACTTTTCATGTTGGGAGCTACTTTGGCCCACTTATCCTCATCCTTAGAACTTAGGATAAAATAATTATCCATACTTTATACTTAATAAATATTAATATAATATTCCATTTTGGCTTAAGCCTCCTAGCTTAGCACCTTTTCCTTAACTTCAAGCCCCCCCCTTTCCCTAACTAGTGGATTTTAGTCCCCCATACTCTTTTCTTGTGGTCAATCTATGTGAAACGATGTATTTTATATTAATGATGAGACATATACAAACATAGGTGCACTGGCCTTTAACACCTAGGCTCTCTGGCCTAATACAAACTTAAGCCTCCTATCTTATAATAATTGGCTCACCATCCTATAAAACACAACATATACACAAAGGCTCCCTGGCCTAAAAATCGCACACACTTAAGTTGTTGCACGTGGTATCCTAGAATGTTCACACTTCATCATTTTACTGCACAGTGCATGCACGCGCTATACCATGGAAGGCGCATACAAAAATGATGTCAAACAACTCACCATATTACATACATTTGTATTTATATTTACAATTGGGTTCAGCCTAGGGATATTACACTGATGATGTAGTAAAAGGCTTCCTGATTCTGATCTTAGTTGCTGGAGTAGGTGAAGGAAAATGCAACTTCCTTCCCCTCTTCGCTATGGTTTTGGTGGATGAAGGGACTTCTTCCAATTTAGCTGCAGGAGTGTTACACATCAAAATTACTCACTTCAATAGTGTTGCAAGTGTCGTCATTACAAGTGTTGTAAGTGTCGCATCTTGTCCACAAGTGTTGCATCTTGACCACAAGTGTTGCAAGTGTTGCAAACATCATACTTCCACCTTTCCTATGCCATGCCTCTAATTACATCACAAAGACAATTAAGACACCTCAAATACTAATTTGGAAGAAGAGAAATCATTTGACAAAGAGTACAAACCTTTTTCCACTAAAAAATGGATTTTGGATAGGAGCGCTCCCCTACCCACTGTTAGGGAGTGTTGGCACTCCCTGATCCTCTTTGGGGGAGTGTTTGAGCACCCTGTACACCCTTTTGGGGGAGCGATACCCTTGTTTTAGAAAATTTTGGGTTTGTTGAGGCAAATCAGGGAAGAATCCCTCAATTCCTGAAGGTGGTTGGATTCAAATAGATGGTCAAGGCATGATCTTAGGGAAGATCCTCAACTGAAGGAGAGGAATCATCAACTCATCCCAATGATCTCTCAAGTGGTTGGGTCTCTCCAAGGTTAAATAAGGAGGCCTTCTCATGGTGAAAGGTACATGGAAAATATTGGAGATGTGAAACTTATGATCTCATGAGTCAAAGCAAAGCAATCAGTGTAGATTACTTGAGAAAAGGGGTTGGACAAGGAGAACTGGAAGAAGCAGTTCCACCTTCATTCAAAGTATTGTAAGTATATTTACTTGTTCTCATTAATAATCAATGCTTGGCCCGTTTATTTCAAACTTATGCTTGTTCCATATGAGTTTGTCTGCATTAGATGGATCCATATTTGAGCTAATCGCAGTCGAGTAGGAAGTCCATTGTATCTTTGTTTGTTTTGCAGGACCTATCAGGGAGCTCAGGATCAAAGCTCAGCCAGGACTTTGCAAAGACAAATGTCGCTAATAAGGTACATATATTTCTCCTTCTCTCTCATTTATTAGCTTGATTAGATCTAAAAGGAAGTCAGTGTCCATGTTAATCACCTTTCTGTCTTGACCTTAGGAGTCTAGAGACCAAGAGGGAATCTACTTGTCCGCAGGGGGATTCACCTACAACAGAAATTGGCGACTCCATTGGGGAGGAGCTCTGATTTTTGTTTCCATTCCCAGATATTTTTTTGGCCCTTTGCCCACTGATTTGACCTTCTCCATATTGTCATTTTGATTCTTAGATTTGTTTGATTGCCTCTTTATTTCATCATGATCACCCTGATTGACTGAATTTCTTTGATTTTTTGAGTTTCTGGACATTTTCCTGAGTGTTTGGAGCAAAGCGCTCCCCTCCTGTTGTTTTCAAAGTGCTAGAACTCCCCTTTAGCCTTACACAGAGCGTTGTAACACTCTAGTTCCCCTTACACCAGAGCACTGCCCCATGTTTGTGAGAAATTCTCCATATTTTTCATCTTCTAAAGCTATTTCTTGGTTTTGGGATTTTCTTAGGGTCTTATACTCTCAGTCCCTCTTGGTATTGGCCTTCAACACCCTGTTTTCTAAGGATTGATCTCCTCTTGTTTGGGAATATGACATTTTCTTTCCTTGCTTTGAAGTCACTCTTTGTCTTTGTTGACCTAGAGTTAACTTGTTGTTTTCTTCTCCTTTATCCGACTGAGTGGAAAATTTTGTGAGGAAATCCAAAGGTCTGTGAACCTTTCCATTTGATCTTTGAGGTCAGTTTTCCAACATTTTTCTTTTGTTTGAGGTTTTTTGGTTCTTTTTTGCAAATTTGGTTATCTTTGTCCTTCTTATCTATTTCACGACAAGAGTGTATTTTTTGTTTTGTGTGAGGTTTGCTTCTGATTGTTTAATCCTAAAGTCTGATTGACATTTAGAAGTCTTACATCTGATTGTCATTCACATATAAGAAAAAGGACATATTTTAGTGATTGGTTTAGATATTAGAAGGCATTTCTGAAACTTTTAACATTCCATTGGATTTGATTGAGAAACAACTGTATGAGGACATTGCATTTTAGTGTTTGATAGTGAAAACAACTTTTCTCCTTCCCTTAAATAGCCATTCATCGAAATAAATGATTTCTTATCATATTCTTGTGCATTTTTGGGGGAATTGAGTCATCATACCATCAGTTTCATTGCCATACACCCTTTGAGTAAAGAACAGCCATAAAATCATCACTAATTAAAATTTATCTAGAACATTTTGTTTGTAGGATCTTCCACCAATATTAGACTAGGATTAGCACTTTGGATTAGGCCATGAGTACAACTCTCCAAAGTTTTTCAAAACAAACATTAGCATCCTGAGATAAGGAGAGTCAAATCCAATTGTCGTATAGGCTTTCTGGGATCCCCCTCTCACACAGGGGTTACGCTCAAGGTCACATTCGGGTGAGTTACGAAGATTATCCCTCTATGGTTCAACTGTTTGTAGTGGTCATATCGTATATTGGGGGTCACTTGAGGGTATACCCACAATTATGTGTGGGAGCCTTATCGAGTTGATTTCAGACTTGTTATCCTGCCTATACATTTGGATCAKATTGTCAACTATACCTGCCCAGGGGTTGACTGTGAGTTGGTGTCCTTAGTTTCCATAATCCTTAGGTACTTACATGAGGTGACRGTGAAGGGAAGTCTCACTATACCTAGAACAAACATTGGTCAAACTCACTCAGTCTCCYTGGAGGGTAAATCCACAATTACTGCGTGGAATATTGCACAAAGGTGAAAGTTCATTAAGCAGGTCGCCATTGTAACTGTTCCACCATATCCTTTCCCCTTCTTGACTTGATCACACGACGTTGGGTTTCATCACCAACTAGTACGATCATCAAGAGAAGTTTTGTTTGCTTGGTTTTGATTCCTAGATTTTATTAGTGTATGTTGTTTCTTTTTGTTAGCTGTCCCTAGATTTTGAGCATGTACTCTTATTCTCCAAAATTGAGCCTATAGACGATAAAGGTCTTCGTTGATCACGTAGGATGCAAGGGATTCCTCCAGATGGCTACCAACCCTTACCTCCTAACCCTCCAGAATAAAACTAGCATGGAGAGGTAGAAAATCAATCTGACGCTGGGAGTGTTGTTGCTCCTTCATTAGACAATCAAGAAGGCACTTTGGTTACAGTTGAGAATCCCACTCCTTGCACTACATCTGTGTCGAAAATTCCTCTCAAACCACTTTTGCTTCGTTTAGAATCCCTTGGGAACGTCATAGACGAAGAGGTCCCACAATTACCTGTGAGAGATTTTATCGACACATATATGGGATCCATAGAACCAACCTTTGGTGATGAGTATAGGACTCATGTTCATCCTACAACTACAGTAGACACAAATCCCACACCTTCTCATTCCATATGTAGGACTTCATCGGGACGCGATCTCTATGAGCATTTTGAATCCTTTTGACAACCCTTTAATCCTCATGACCCTCCTATTGAAAGTGGGCCATCTGGTCAAACTATGAATCACCCCATCGATCAGGTCATTAACCCTACTGTTGCGTCAACACAAGTCTATCCTAATGTTGGACTCATCACCTCTACTCATTCCCAAGGCACTTCAATCCATACCCCCACCTTTACAAACTTTCCTCTACAACTCCACATGTTCCGCACAATCCTGTTGGGACATCTTTTCACTAGAGAATGAAGACCCTTTCCATCCAAATACAATCGACTGGAGGGAAACCACCATCTAGCAGATCTAGCCCTCATGGAATACCACCATCCTATGGAAGGCCTACCCTTCCCGGGGGACAACCCCCTTTCCATGTTCTTCCCGGAGGGAAACCTCCCTTTGTCAGTCATACCCCAATCGTTAATCCACTGCTGACAGGGGGGAAACCTTCATCTGCTAGAAACCCTTCACAATCCTGGGGAGTATATTCAAGAGGCACATTTACCCAACCTCATGTTGGGGGGCACTCATATCATAACCCACAAGGAGGAGTATCAAATCCTGTTCCTTCTGGACCATCTTATGGACAACCTTATCCGGGCAGCATCCAAAACACCACCTGGAGTCCTCAAGGACAACAACCTTATGCTCCCCATGGGCCTAATGTGTATCCGCCTCCAGGATCTACTCCTTACCCTCCTCAAGGACACAATGTTTATACTCCTTATGGGAAATCAAATCACCCAACTTATAATGCTCAGAACCCACCGTTTTATGAGGAGGACTTTGGGAAGGGTTTCCCCATGCCGATCCCATGGGCATAGGTACTGCACCTTGCCCGAGTTTCCATTGGTTGTGAAAATAATTTCCCTAGATCGGCATTCCTAATGAGGGAACTGATCCTTGCTAAGAATTCCAAGGTCCTGATGCGGAAGAAGTTCCTGGGTTTGCCCCCTGTGCAGGAATAGTACCCTGCATAGGATTAGGTTAGACATAACTGTGGTTTCCCCTAGTCGAGAAAGTAGCTGACAAGAAAGCGTTGTTACCAAATGCACCGAACAAAGAAAATAGTGTCGACCCTACCGACATATTATGAGAAGGTGGTCCTTGACTCCCTACTCCAAGTGAACTATGGTGTGTCTTTGGCCTGGCGGATTGTTGGTGGGTACCACCGAGTGAAGGGGACGAAGGAGGTATATGACCTCCTCCGTAAGGGAAAGTGTTAAAGGGAGATGAAGTGCCCCCCATGGGTCCTTGCAGTGGAGTGTTAGAGCTCCCTACCCCTAGACCTAAAGTCTGTAAAGTGGAGTAGGATAGTACAGGGCTTGTACTTGAGCTAGGCATCACGTGTTAGAATGGAGGGCCTGTCGCACTCTATGTGAAAGGAGCAGTGGACGCCACCAAAGACACGGTCAGACCACTACTCAAGGTAGCGGCAATCGAGACCATGGTGGCTCAGACCGGCGATGGTGCGTTAGGAGGTGGAACACCCCATGTGGTGACAGTTGTAGTGGGAATAGAAGAATTCCCAGAAGAAGTGACAACATTTGTTTCCATTGTTGTGTGTGACACTGGCTGGTGCCCGTAAGGATAAATCTGTACGATGATGGGCACTGAAAGATTAGTGGTTGGAGTTTCGGGTGGACTGAGAGCTTCCACTCCAAGGTCTAAAATAGTTGGTTCCTCTGGATGTTGGTCCAGGACAGTTTCCTATGACCTAGTTGCTTCAAAAGACCCTTTTTGGTCAAGCTTTCTCCTTAGCGGTGGTAGGGGTGGATCCATTGTAACCAGTGGCAGGCCAAGAAGACTTTGTGACCGGCGGAGCTTGTGATCCTCCACTGTGTGATAATATCAAAGACACACTAGGTCTTTCTATGCGTTCAAAAACAACATACACTAGAAAAAATACCCTACAATATAAAACAAGCAAACACTAAACTAGTTGGAAGAACAGTTACAACAACCAACACTAGAGCAACTTACCAGTGCAAGTGCAACTCAAACACGGAAGCACCCTCCGGGTATACTTTGAAAAGTGTGGCACGATGTCTATCCTAGGTACTGCGGTATACCCTCACAGTCACCTGTGTATGTCTCTAAAAAATATAGGCAACTAGGTTGCCATCACGCAAACAGTCACCAGGAGGGTACAGTCGACAGTCGGGTAGACCACAATGAGCAGGGTATCAAGCTCGAAACCTGTCAAGGGTATCGAAAGCAAGTGGTCTAGAAGAAAACTGAGGACCTCGAACGGATTTGAGACCCACGAAGCTCTGTGGCAAATGTAATCGACGGAATCCCAAGACAAGCCCTCTATATGTGTTCTCCACTACGATTGGTCCGACTTTAGAGGGGTTATCTCCACTACCTTTCTGCACACGACCTCATGTTTATACCCTGTGTTAGAGGGGGGTCCCAGATAACTTTCACGATAGTGGACTTGGACACTCCCTAACTCAAACTCCGATGTTTGATTTAATGGCCTTGAAGAGTTTCCTCTCCAACCTAATTCAAGGCCCAGACCCTAAACTAGTTGTTTAACCCTACAAACATAAAAAGTCTAATTAATTTTAGATTTAGCGTTAATTTTTATGGCTTGTCTTAAGTCAAAGGTTATGAAAGTGAAACTAGTGATGTTTTAAGAGACAAAAAGAAAGATAAACAGAAAGCTGGAAACAAAATAACTTCTTCTTGGCACAATTCTTAATCAACTTTTCAAAAAAAAAAAAATCCAAGATCTTTGAACAACAAACTCAAAACAGGATTTCGCTCAACTACGAGCTATTTATTGTCCTAAGTAAACAGCTAATAAATTATGAAAGAAAAGACTTCTCCTAGTTACTAATGCACACCAACAACTATTTAACCAAACAAAGAAATATTTTTTTTTTTATTTGAATGCTCACAAAGAAAAAAGGAAAAATATCGACAAGTAAAGACCAAGAAAACTTCTGGCCTAAGCCCAGATCACAAAGATTCACTTTAAAAATAACACACAAATCATATTAAAATGGACTCTCACACTTGTCTAAAAACCCTTAAAAAGGAAAATTTTGAGGAAGACTTCTTAATGAAAAAGAAAGCCATTGTTGTGATCAAACCTAAGTTACTAACCGCTATGACAGAGACCAAAAAACCTAAGAGGTATAAAATCTTGAGAAAGAAAAGGATGATTGTCTCTCCTTAAACAAAAAAATTTCTCCACAGGCACGCTGCTGACAGTTCAACAACCAGTGTGTACACGCAAGCTGTGTAAAGTCAGGGCGCATGTACACATGTGCAAACCTTATGCAGGCCACGTGTACTTCTGAAACTCTTCAAAAATGAAAATACAAGCAATCAAGCACTGGAAGAGACTACTGGTAATGAGAACTAGAATCTCTTGAAGACTCAGAAACTTACTTTGTCATAAAAAAGAAAACAATTCAAGGAAAATTTCATAGAACAAAACCAATCTGAGGTGAAACCTAAGTTATAAAACTGCAAACACAAATCCCAACATGAGTTCCAGAAAACCCCTGAGAAGGATCACTTCTGACAGGGGAGAGGATGATTGCCTCTCTAAAAGAAATCTCCTGAAATCATACACGCGACTCACACTTCATCAGCTAGTGTGTACACATGGGCTATGTGAAGGTAGGGCACGGGTACACGCATGCAAGCCTTATACAGGCCGCGTGTGCCTCTGTGGGTCCCGTAAAAAAAAATGAAGCCAAGTAAAGAAATGGAGATAACTGGTATGGAAGACTAGAATCTCTATTAGCTCAGACTTTTGCAGAAACTTTTAAAAATAAGGAATGAAACCAATTTATTTTTTTATTTTTTTTAAATACCCAATAAAAATATTCCCAAAAACCCTAGAGATCCCCAGTATGGTCGCCAATTATGTTGTGGGTGGGAATCCCTCCTACGGACTTAGCATTTAAGAGCTCTAATCATGCATGCAAAAAATGACCATTTGAAAGGCCTCTACTCTTTCCTATTCTCCCAACACAAAACCCCACATTCATGCAATACAAAGGTGTAAACGAGATTCGGTAACTCTACCTCAATTCCTTC
>ML788479.1:379109-403298 GCA_009831015.1 Picea engelmannii
GGAGTCACGACTCGCGAACTCGTGAGACTGTGAGTTGCGAAAAGGACCTGTGGATCGATAAAATTGAGATTCCAGCGAGGAATCGAAAGAGCCGATCCGGCTCAAGGGGATAGAGAATGATCCTGTGAGTGGATCTCGGTCCTGAGGGCCGATAGGTCTGCGTCACCAAAGTACAATATCACCTAAAAATGATGAAGAAATGAGGCATGCACACAACTCAAGCAATGTCAACAGTTCAACTGATGAATGACAATCAATATAATTGAATGTCACTGCAAGCTGTAGGTTTTGGAATATCTATCTTTGAAAATCAGGGATTTTGTTTATTTTA
Organism: Picea engelmannii; assembly: GCA_009831015.1. NCBI lineage: Eukaryota > Viridiplantae > Streptophyta > Pinopsida > Pinales > Pinaceae > Picea > Picea engelmannii. The sequence continues at coordinate 379,441 of ML788479.1, forward strand.
CTTGACATATTGTCCCAATTGCATTAGGGCATGTTACCAATAAGTGTAACAATTACAAATTGGTTACAATTTGATTATTGTACTAGACCTTTATGTTTTCCCTTTTTGTATGAAAATGTGTCTCTTATTCATATATAATAAAATTGGTTTCTTGTTTCATTGCATTGTCAAATGTTGTCAAATGTTGTGTTCTTGAATAAAAAATATGTTGATGATTTACATTGTTACAAATAACAGAGGTTTAATTGTTTGGATAACACATTAATGCAATCATTATATCGAAATGCAATAACATAAATATAAAACAATATTATTATAAAAAAAAATTGATTTTGAAATAGTTAATTGAAAATTTGTAAAAAACAATGAATTAAAATATATACATATCAGTACATGTTATTCTCTTGAACTCACTAGATAGTGCATGACATAATATAGATATCAGTGTGTTTTGAGGAGTCATATGCACCGATACATATTAATTATAATAACACATCAGTGTGTACTATTTAGAAAACACACCATTATGTAAATGATATAACGTAAAATAATATTTATCGTTTCAAAATTGTATGGTGCTCATGTTTGAAATATTAACCGAGGCACTAAATTTGTTTTCATACTGGTGCATTACTTTTATTATATGCACTGGGAATCTAATATTATTTATGCATCGATGTCTTTACTATATTATATGCATCGGTTCCTTTACTTATTATATACGTCGGTGCATACTAAAAATAATGTTGTCGATATATCGGTACGTACTAATTACAAAATCATTGGGGCACATTCTACAATAAATGCACCAGGTCTCAGGATAACATGATTGCACTAGGGATATCTATAAATTAATCGTATTGGGATGTATTAATCCTAAATCGTACCGGTGCTAACTATAACTTAATTTCACTGGGGAAGACAAATCTTGAAGCACATCGGTGCATCATAAGAGAAGAAGGAGGAATGGGTGCATAGTAATTATAAGAGCATCGGTGCTCTACATAGGATGAAAAAAGGTGGAACCAGTGCGTAGTAATTATAAACGCACCATGGTGTTTTTTATTATATTCATATACGAGGTGTTTTTATTATATTAATGTACCAGTGTGTTTTATTATATTAATGCACCAGTATGAGCTTTTCAATACAACACCAGTGCATTTTGATAAGAAACGCACCGAAAAAAAAAACCTTTACTACAACCTCCACCCGCCCAAATTTTTTAGTTATATAGAACATATGCTAAAACTGCCACCCACCCAATTTTTATAGTTATATAGAACATCTGCTAAAACCTCCACTAAAACCTCTGCAACCAATAGAGGAGGTTGTAGAGGAGGATTTTTTTTCAATTTTTCCAAATTTTGTTACACTAAAAACCTCTGCTAGAAGGTGGTCTCCTTGTAGTGCACATACAACTTGGCTCACCTAAAAAAACTAAGTTTTGTTTCTATACAACTGTTTTCTAGAAGTTCTCCCTTCTATTTCTAATTGCTAGTTTATAGGTCTACAGAGATCTCCTTGCAAATCTGGCAGATTTGTTGCAAATTGTTGTGGATATGAAATATGGCTCACTCTCAGAGTGAAAACTCTAATACCATGTTAATTTTCTAATTCCAACACCTAGATAAATTGTTTACTAGTGATTTCCTTGTTGTAAATCAGATTTGCATCTCACAAAAAAAATACACTCACTGAAATAATTAACAGAAATAAATGTGGAAGCAAAGAAACCAATTCCAAACACGCAAATGTTTATGCCCTTCAAATCAACTTATCATTAGAATAATATCAAATCTTACAAGGGCTCCCTTACTGAGAAAGTGGCCCACTAAGAATGATCTGTAAACGATGGTTGTATGGCTTGTCTGTTTCATCAACACAAATATTTTGAAGAATAAATTTAGATTTCTATGCTATTCATACTTGGGCTCAAAACTTCTGACAAAATTCACAATGCACCTCATTTTTCATATGATTCTGCCCAAAACCTGCATTCCATGGTTTTATGGGTGCGTATACAACTCCTTTATTAAAATACGAACATATGCCTCCATATTTTGACTGCATACTAGAGTCAAAGCAAGTATGGACATTAAACTCACCCAGCTAAATAAAAAAAATATATCTTTAGTTCTATGTTGGATGTCTTTGTAGATTCGCTCATAACAATGTTCGCAATGAGAGCATGGATCTATGTTCTTAAAACCTAGAGAAATCATTTATCAGTTATGCCCATTGAAAATTTTATTGTGTAAGGAGTTCATTGTCACACACTCTTAATCGTAGATGATCGAAATCAACAATTCATCATCATTATGGATGATCTACACTAGATGTATTTACCAATACATAGATTCTATCCAAGATCAATGAAAGAGAAAGTGTATGGTTCATCCTACAAGACCTACTAGAAATTGACATCTACTCAATGTTGATTTTAACCTTGTAAAATTAATTACTCCAAATAGATTCTTAATAAAAACAGAAAATCTACAATGGCACACACACATATTACACAAATATTTTTACCCTGGAAACCCAAACTGAGAAAACCAACAACCTATTTAGAGTTACACCTCTAATTTTCTATTTATCATATCTTCAGTGTTTACAATACAATACATATATAGGATCTCATGGAATCCAAACCCCTAATTTATTGACCCAGATTAGTCAACAATCCCAATTCCTTAACCGAAATCAAAAAACCATTGGCAAAAACCATGTGCTAAAAAACCACCAAAAATGGATGCAAAAAAGGAAAAACAAATTCCAGGAGCATTTCCCCTGAATCCCACACTGGGGAGCTCCTACCCCCCTAAAAAAATCCTATATAGGGGGGATATACCCCCATGTGACCCCATGGGTAGGGAGGGGCTAGCGACCCCCCTATGTGCCTGGAAATACATAGGTGAGTACAAAAAAATTGATCTGTTATAGAGATGGGTGAGTGCTACATGCCAAAACATGTCTTACCATAATTAACATAGATTGATATATCTCATTACCAAAACATCCCAAGCACAGAGTATTCGAGTGTTCAAAAAATTAATGAACCCACATCGGTAAAGAAAATGAGACAATTTAACACAGATTTCAACATTGAACGATGATTTTTATCAAAACTTTGAGAAGGTCACACTCTTCAATATCCTATTTATGTTATTATACTGCCTTGCATCCCCCTCCATTTCATCCCTCATTGTTTCAATGGGATTCCTTTAGAAGGAAAACCATCAAAATGGTTTGTTTCCACTTCCAATTTTTCCTAAAAGACAAACATAAATAAAAATAATTACAAATTTACAAGGTATTGTGGGTGAAGATCCAATTCAGATTAGAGAAATAACTAAAAACTGCAAACATCACCTACAACCCTAGAAACTATGTCACGGTTGTACAGCCCCGTACATTCAACTTGCTTAGATCTGTACATTCCCTGGCTTATTGTAGACCACATACGTACGTAAATTTTTGCACTATAGCCCACATATATACGCACCCTGAGTGACATATTTGATGTGTACAACTCAACCCTAATGTTGTGGCTCCAATGTCCTGGATCCTCCAGCGGTTGCCCCAGTTCTCTCTTCTCCTATAACCTGAGCTAATATCTAAATTAAATTCCTTCTTCACCCATCTCAGCTATCCTTGAGAAAAAATCCCTCTTTGTTCTCTCTCTATGATGTGATCATATATAAAACATTTCTCCTCCTTCACCCTAGTCTTGCTACTATAATATTGAGTTATACCCTAACCCTAATATCCAAAGTGATTAACAATTGAGATTAGATCTCACCTCACTTTTGTTTTTGTTAGAAATGTGTTTGTAACCTGTTGGGCTAATATCTTTAACCATTGGCTAAGAAAACACAACCCAAGGGAATCTAAGCCATCAAAATCACCTGGGGATCACACCCGTCCTGGGCCACACAAACCCTTAACATGGTTGGATTTTTGGGTGTCTCCTCTCGACTAAACTCACCATAAGGGTATTGAACTTGAGTCACCTAGAAAATTCAACCCACACCTTAATCGATTGAGCAAGTGGGAATTGACTCCACAAATATCACCTCACTTGATATCAATGGATAATATTCATTTAATTCACTAATGCTAATAGATTTAGCATTTCATTAAATTAAGATCAACTAACTAATAAAAGCACTGTACTTTAATAATTCCTTTAATTAAAGTAAATTACTAAGGTAGAATGATTTGGAAAAATTCTACACATCTAGACACTTAGACCTATGTGGAAGTGCCCGTCTAATGCTACAAACATAAGCACTATCAAATTTATTTGATATATTGTTGAAGAACTAATTTAAAAAAAATATGATAGGGAATGGACGACCCGCATCTGTTAGAATAAATTATTAATACCTTGGGAAAATGAAGGCCAATTGTGGTAAAAGAAATGGTCTATATTGGCTAATTAAACCACTCTAGGCACATATATATGATCATATCAACCCCCAAATGCACCAATTTGTAAAGATATGAAGTATTGCCTCAATTATTCAATCTTATATCTAACCCAAATAGAGATCAAATTTAGTGAAATGAACACTAATCTTGAATCATTAGCATGCCCTAGGTTTAATGGTAATGCCATATCTAGAAAAAACAACTTATAATTTTTCGAAACCAAACATGAGATTCAAATATTAACTTGCAGATCTATAAAAATTTAAAATATGAGATATGGAGATGTAGACTAATATATCTAAAAAATAAACTAGATGTACTTGTAAATTGATGCCAAAAAGGAAGTTCTTCAATCACTATTGTTGAATGCTCATAGAAGTAAATAACAAATCTCCTATACAATATTTCAACAAACAAATAATTTTATCCAATGAGTTATATGTATGGCTCCAATACCATGAAAGACTATGAAAAATATTTAGAAACATATAACCAAGATCTATCATATCTAAACTCCTATGGAAATCATCAAACAAGTCAAAGTAGATATATCGAAAAAGAGAAAGGATACAAGAAATTTACACAATGAAACTCCAAGGTGGGGAAACATCAACAGAAACAAGGCCTTCTATTCTTCATATAACTCTCCCAGTTACAATTTCTAGAGCACACACATGTATGGAATTTAAATGGGATCCATACAACTCTCAAGCATATGGATGATCTATCCTAAGGACCTATAGGGTATAATCTAATGATCAATACCATAACACACCCTCCACCCTTTTGTATTCAATACTATTTGCCTCAATTTATAAAATCTAGGAGAATCCTATATCATTGATCATAAAGCATAATCAAGGGTCGAGATCAACCAATTCATAAAGTTTGATAATGAGCTCGACAAGAAATAAGGAAGAATCATTGGATAAGAATAACTTATGAGTATAGGTCACCATTACCTGAGAGACAAGTCATTATCAAACAACTCCCAAAACTATCTTGCTGCAGGAGCATCTCAAGCGAGCTAGCACGGAAGCAAAAGACAGTTGGACAACCACCCAACGCAAATTTTGAAATTGTCTTGAAGTAAATGCGCCAACCTTAAATGAATCCATTAAGAAGGATTTCCCTTGTATAATGTAAACGGACCTTGAGCGATTCGCTCTCGTCCTTAGTAGATAGAAGGCATCTATGGTAGTTAATGCAAATAGGTAGAATTGAATGTTAGATTAGATAGTTTTAGAGCGCAAGAGGGAAATGGGATATAGACACCCTCATTGTGTATTGTAACATGATGATGAAGAGCATAGAGAAGAAGCATAGAGAGTTGTATAGCCGACTCCATGTACAGAAGTTCTGAATTAATACAAGAAAGCTGTGATTCAGACTCGTGGTGTTCATATATTCTCTGTGTATGCATCTTTGAATGTTTTACTCTTTCTGTCATGCAATTGATTTTATGCTATGTATGAATGATTCTTGTTGAATGTTTGAAATCTGAGAGAGAGAGTAAGAGAAATGAGTTTCAATTGTTTCTCTATCTGAGCAAGAGTTCCTGCAAGGAGTGCAGTTGAATCGTCCGCAAGGAGTGTGTTGATGAAGGGTTCAGAGGTTTTTCTCTGAAAGCTTAGACTAGATAGCTTTTGTTCTCATTCACACAGAGGTGCAGTCAGGCACAGGAGCCGTGCAAGGAGTGCGCAGGCTGAGAGAAGTCTTAGAGTTGTGAACCTAAGAAAAGCATTGAGATACTGCTGCTGCAAGTGTGCGTAAAGTCGAAGGATTTCAACACTTGGGAGTGCTTGAAAGTTTGTAGCAAGGAATGCGTGCAAGAGTTTTTATGAAAGACTCGAAGTCGGAGAAAGTTCAGAAGGATTCATACTTTCGAAAGGGTCGAAGGAAGGAAAGCGTCCAAGCACCTTAGAAAGTTTGAAGGAAGGCAGAGTGACGAGGGACCGGAGGAGGACGAGTTCCGCGGAGAGAGATACCTTGTTTAGTTTGTGCAAACGCCCTTGAGAGAGGAAAGAATGGATGGTCGTAATTCTTTGTGGAGAATTCGCGAAGTCCCGTGAGCCGTCAGATCTCACGAAAGAGCAAGGGAGTTACCACAAGTACTCCTCAAGGTTCTAAGCTTAGGAGGAGTAGGACCGTAGATCCAAGTCACAAGGGTCGTTGGATTTGCAAGCGGATTCCTATTTCGGGATTTCGTAGGTGGAAGTCCCCTAAACTTTGCAACGGGAATCGTGATATCACGAAACGCGAAGTCCCGAAGGCTAAAAGGATGGTCTGGGGCCAGAGGATTCAGCGAGGTGGACAGGTGGCGCACTACCGACACGGAGTCAAAATCCGTTGACCATTTCGGGTTTTTGTGGGGTAAAGATCGGAGTCCCTTGCATTAGGATTCGTGATATTGCGAAGTCTGAAATCCCGACAGAGTAAAGGGGCGTTGAAAGGTCAACCTTACGGACGCATTGGCGTTTCAGAAAATCGGCTTTCGGGAGTCGAGGAGATGAGTCGCTCGACATCGCGACCGTCGAAACCGCGATAGGGAGAATTTCGAAGGAGAAAGAAGAAAGGTCGGCGTTGACTGTTTTTTGGTTTCGGAGATTGGAGACAGGGTGCTTGACCATCGGATTCGCGAAGGTGCGAAGTCCGACCTCCCGAGGTATAAAGGGGGAATTTCTCGAAGTTAGTTGTGGGTGCAGATTTCCTGAAAGGGAAATAGAGGAGCCATTGCAAAGCTCTTCGGGCCAGTGTAAGGGAAAGATCCTGTTGACGTGGACCTTCCGACCCGCAGGTTGAGGGAGGGTTGTCGTCGTCATCATCATATCTCCATGTGCACTATTACAAAATTCTAGTGAGTCCATGTTACATGTATAAGTGTCCCACAATTAATGTTATAATGATCATCATTATGACACTAAGTACAAAATTACATCAAGCCACTAGATAACACTAAAACACATCCTAACAATAGTCAAAAATCTTGACCATGTATTAGGAAATATGATATAATTTCCCTCGATTATTGGCAATGGAAGATATAATAGTCTAAGGTGATGTAGTGAGTTAAAGCATGAGGGCTCTCTGGTGTTTCTAAAAGTGACAATTAAGTTTCTCAATGACTCACGATCACAGTTTTAGTGTTTGCATCTATATCTAGTGGTTGGATGTTAGGGTTAAGTATTTCTTCATTGGGTGATGATATATTTGAGTTTCTTTCATGTGCACAATCCATGAAGATATAATTTATATGTTGTGTTTGAACAAGAATAAAATAATTTCTATTTATTTTTTAATTTGAAGAGTTTATGATTAAATTTAAAAAAAATAAAATTCTTAGTAAACCTACCTTGAATGAAAGAATGAAACATTGAAAACGAGCATTGGAAAAATTCCTCATCCTCAAAGCAGTCAAATGCATAAGTTCACTCCTCAAATCACACCTCCTTCTCCAAGAAAAGTGGCGATGTGGTTTTGTAATAAAATACAAGTAATGAATCTTTTTTATTTATACAAAAATATGTGCACAAGCTTAGGAACGCATGTGCATTCCTAAAAACGTGCATGCATTCTTTGAATTTACGACTTGACAGGCTAGTTGGAAAGATATGTGGTAGTTCAGAGGGGGTTGAAACTATATGAAAAGGAACATGTGTGTGTTCTTGCATGAGTGTGTTCCTAGACACCCCATTGCCACTTTTTCAACCATCAACTTCTTGTAACCCCCTAAACATAATGAATTTAGTATAATGAATGAAAGAAGGAACACTGAATATGAGCATTGGCAACATTCCTCATCCTCAAGGAAGTCAAATGTATAAGTTCACTCCTCAAATCACACCTTCTCCAAGAAAAGTGACAGTGTGGTTTTGTAATAAAATACAAGTAACAACCCTTTGTTATTTATACAAAAAAATTGTGCACAAGCTTCCGAACGCATGTGCATTTTTACCATGTGCATTCATAAAACTGGGAATGCATTCTTTTAATTTACGACTTGGTAGGCTAGTTGGAAAACTACTTGGTAGTTCAAAGGGGATTGAAACTATATGAAAAGGAATGTGTTCAGATTCTTGCATGAGTGTGTTCTTGGACACCCCATTGCCACTTTTTCAACCATCAACTTCTTGTAACCCCCCTAAGCATAATGCATTTTGTATGTTCAAACATTATACCAAACATTTATTAGAAGCATGGAAATATTTTTCCAATACACATGCATCCAACAACTTTATAAAACAAATGTTGAATTAAATAATAGATTTACATTAATTCCACGGAAATTCAAAAAATACCATTACTCAATTATCCTTTTCTTACTCTCGAAGAGGGCATCTAAATGTATTCCAAATGGAAGCTTCCTTTGATGAGCAATTGGTAGTCAATGAAAGTTATATTTTATTAAGAACTCATTAGCAGGAAACAAACTATGTATTGCATGCACAATAACAAATCTAGATGCCTTCCTTTTCATATAGAATTCTTTGTCATTGGAGTGTTCCTCAAACAAAAAAATTTCACTAAAGAATGAGCACCTGGAACTATTTATGAACCCCCTACAATGTTTCCATGGGCATAGAAACCATCGATATATAATAGTTTCTTCATGTCATAGTTTTTGGAAGCATAATCATTCATGCATTGATGTTATGTTTGTGTTTAACAATATTCAAGCAATCAAATTGACTATAAAGAGGGCCACATAATGGAATAAGTGTTATTCCTTGTCTAGGATGAACGAAAATATCTAAAAGGATAAACAACCTAAGATTTGCAACATCTATCATGCATTAACTTACAAGTCAAAGGTGCCTAATTAAATCAAAGTTCATCCCAAGACAACATATACAATTAAATCTACCATACTTAATGATTGAAAAGTATTTGTGCATAAAAATGTGCATAATGAATCAATGATTACTGCTACTATTATTTATATTCGTCCATCAACTTATCATATGAATTTATAATCAACTCAAATATGAGATGATAATAATTGGCATTTTATTATTTATCAATTATTCAACTTCAAATTTCATTATAGTACTATGTTAGGCAACAAATATTGTCTTTACTATTCACTTCAAATATGGAAAATTAGTCAACCATCGAATGGGTTGAAAACTAGGAAGAAGGTCATGCTATTATAATTATTTCATTATAAAAGCTCATTACATCGTGTTAGAAGGATAACATCATGGAGGATACATTAATACCTCAATTTCACCAATTGAACAAGCCACCATTGATGATATGTAAGAGAATATATCTTTTAAGTATAAGATATAAACCTCAACTTAAAAATATTACAAGTTAGGTAGCTCCTCCCCACTTTGTAATCCTATCTTTAGCTTGACTAGCCTGCACAAATGAATCATCATAAATTTTCATGTTTCATTTATTCTAATCAATATCCTTCACAAATAAGTTGGATGTAAATGCTTACCTCTTTATTCCATTTAGTCTTATATGTGATTATACATAGGATAAGTGTTTGCAGTAAAGTGCCACTAATCATGCCAGCCCAAATTCCCTACCATCAAAAATATATTTAGCAACACCATAAGACACTTGAGGGAACAAATCAATATGAAACTAATGTTACAGTTTTTGTTACACAAACAAATATACAAGAAAATCAATAAGTATGATCAAGGTTCATGCAATCATAATCACTAACTATTAAAAGTTTAGTCAATTTGAAAACTAGTTTTTAGGTACAAGTATCCTATTTGATATTTGAAAACAAGTTTTTAAGTACAAGTATCCTATTTGATGTGATAGTGTCCTCTCTCTCATGTAATACTAACATGTATAATGGTATTATCATCATACCTTGTAAACATATTTAACTTATAATCATTATTTATATAATGTAATAGTTAACTAAGTAGCATATTCATATAGCGGGATTTTATTCCAGAATAATACGTATTCACTCTATTGTACTCTATGAATGACTTAAATGAAAATTTTAGATAATAAGAAGAAAATATTTACCTCCACTCCTAGATCAAAATAATAACCTAACAAACAACCAAGTGGGACACCAAAAAGATAGTAGCATGCCAAATTTATATATGCCACAAGAGCTTGCCAACCTGCTCCCACAGCGACACCTGAAAATTAAAATATTATTATCTTTTGATTAAAAGTTTGGATCAAAGTCATAAATATGTATTTTAAGAGTAGTTGATGCAAACCTGACAAAACTGGTTGCACACTATTTAAAAGCATTGTAAATGCGAGTAGAGGTGCAAGACGAGCGACAGCTCTCATCACTTCTTTACTATTAGTGAAAGCCACTGCAAATTCATTCCTTGTAATGAATATTATAGCCATCAAAACAACACCTACTAAGAAGGTTGTGCCAACCACAATGATCACTGCAAATTTTGCAGCTCTTGGACGCCCAGCTCCAAGCTCATTTGAGACTCTCACACTATCAACAACAATAACAAATGGTATACCTGATGAGATTTTACATATTTGTACAAGTTAAATGTGAATGCATACACATAACATGACATAAATTCTATCATGTAAGTTTGCAACTTTTCAAGTATTTAAGGATTAATATGTGTGTATTTGGAAGAAATAATAGACCTTACTGCAACATTGAAACCAATAGATATCATAAGCTCCCATCCCACTAAATTCATACTGCAAAATATGTAAAACTCACTCATTAGTATATATGTAAAACTCACTCATTAGAATATACACAACATAAAAAAATATAAACACTACATCAAAATATGCATAAAAAATGGAGTACATACCATATAGAGATTGCATCTATTGCAATTTTTGGTTTTTTCAAATACCCCGCCAAAATTATTAGAAGGTAGAAATACCAAGTTTCCAAACTGTCCAATAAAAACCATTTTTCATCAAATTGCAAAGTTTGATATGCATTTGTATACACAAAAATATATAAATAATTAACAATTGATCTATTTGATTGATGGTAACATTGTTTGGTTGTATATGATGTAGACTTATCTTTTATGTTTTGTTACTATACGATAATATTGTTTATGTTGTATATATGATTATAAAGTTTTTGAATATTTAAATAAATTTATATTTATGAGTTATTTTTATATAAGTTTATAAATTTGTAATAATATTTTGATTTAAAAATAAAAACAAAATAAGACTAAAATTGTGTGAAAGGAAGATTTTAGAACTATCCCATCTTTTTTCCCTTCAAAACTTTTCATCATCAATAGTATGCTTCTCTTTCCCTAAACTCCAAATTCACATAGGAGAAGAGGAATATTACTATAAAATAATAAATCCATGGGTGTGTGCACAAATTTGGTGGACGAAAAGGTGGCAAGGGGGTCAACATGAACATGCACCCATAGGAATGTGTGTGTGTTCCTAGGAACATGCATGCATTCTTGATGTTAGAGGTTCAGAAAATCCTGAGCCTCCACTCAGTGTGCTACATATGCATGTTGGAAGGAATGCACATGTGTTCCTATTGTGCCCATTTTTCAAGGGATCATGGGAACGTTTTGATCTCATTTTCACACTGCGCCTCACAATTTTATCTATTTGAGCAAGTAAAGATGAGGATTAGAGGAGGAGAAAATACAAAGATATTTCCACCATGTCCAACTCTACGCAAGTATGCTTTATTTGTTTTCATTTCCTTTGTTATATTTTTCTCCTCTCTTTGATTTGCAAAAATACAAAACAACTAGTCATGGGTTATGGATGTAAATTCCAATGGCATTGAAAACTTATTATCAAGGTTCACTACAAATGTGTGGTTCAATGAAAATTTTGAAGAGAACAAAATAAACATCAATGAAACTAATTAATACCTGAATGTAAATCTCTCAACAATTCACTAATCTTGTATAGGTTTTTTTCGAGTTCATTGTAAAGATAACACACAATTTTTCTTTGTTTTACATTAAATTATGTTAATGATTTTGTTGGGATAAAATGAAATTGTTTTTTTTAATACCTTTTTCATAAGTACACTTATTAAATTGCAACAAATATTATTAAAATGGAACCCGAAAACAATGAAAACTTCCCACAAGCAAACCAAGGCAAGGAAAACCCCAACCCACCACAACCACCAAACATAAAGATACAAATTGATGAGGGGTTGGATTCTTTGAGATCACTTGTCAATGATTTAAGAGGAACTAGAGAACCTAGATAAGAGTCCTTGTCCACTTCATTGGGATTCATTTTGAGGTCCATTGCAGTTCCCAAGGGAAATTAAATTCTATTTCTGAATACAGGGCTAGAATGTTCAATTTTTACAAGACTGGAGTGGATAGAAACCAAGTTAGAGACTTGGGTATTTCAAAACAAGATATGATGTCCCTTTGTATTGAGTCTCGATATGGAAAACAACCACCTTTCACCAAGAAACACATTTGTATTGATTGGTGCATCCACCCAGAAATTATTCAAAACTAGGTGGATAGGTGGTCCATAGTATTTGATGCACCTCCTTGCAATAACAGGGAGGTTCCTTTATATTTTTTGAGAAAATTATGGGAAGAATTTATTTTGGGTCACCATGTGAACTACTTTGACATTGGTAAAATCCATGGGGTGGGTCAAGGGTCCACACATGACCAAGATAATGCTAGGTGTGATCCCATGTTAGGTCCTTGTCCCCCCAGAAAAAGGCCTAACCCCCCTGCCCATCATCCTCTCGTTGCAGAGGGATTACAGCAGGTACAAGTAGTTATTTCATCCTTGACTTGGAGCCTAGTACAACATGGTATCTTTGTTGCACTATCTTGGTAGAGGTGTCTATCGATGAAATTGATAGAGGGGTTGGACCTTCAACCCCTAGAGTAGAGTGTAGTAAGGATAGGGCACATGGACATAGAAGTCATCCATGTGAACCTCATAGATGATAAATTTGTGGGTAGACTTTCTATGTGCCTATGGAGGCCAATGGGCATCAGAGCTTCATGTAGGAGKTCAGTATCTTAACCATCTCTATGTTCTTCATCGTTATATATTTATATAATATTATGTGTATTTATTTTGATATTTTGTTGTATGATTTCTTTCAATTKCTACACCTATATAATAKACCCTTTACACCGATAGATGCATCAATGTCTATCTTCATCATCGATGTAGCGATAGAGGCACCCTTCTCATTCGTAGTTCTACATACATAGATATGTGTCACATTTTATAAATTCACCATAGTGATTTCTTTATTTTATAGCAWCCTCAAATTTATAATGTTCTTGTGTTTMTATAGGTTGTGGTACTAGGTGATGCCGAGCAATGTCCACTTGGGATGGACAAGTCACCTTCTTCACAGGTATCATGTGTTGAGTTAAATCTTATTTAACTATCAAATTTGTTGTATTTATGTTGTTGGATTTTACTATTTGGTACTAATAACAATATTATTAATATGTATGTAGGTTGCTTATATTTTCTCTAGTTACAGTACCAATTCAGTCCCTCGGTAGTTGACCACATATTTTGGGTTACCTATTTCCAGGCCAAGATTTACTCCATTGCTTGTATATCCCATGGGGATTCATCACCGCCCACCCCCAGTATCTTTCTTATTCGATGCATCTTCAATGGATGCACCCACATGACACCCATCCACACCACTTCTTCCATTGCATCCATCCACAATGGATGCACCCGTATGCCACCCACCCCCACCACAATTTCCATCAATTCCATCCACCGAGGTTGCCACAATAGATGTTGTCTCGGAGTAGATAGTATAGTTGAGCACTCCATCTGATAACGACTCTCCATTGATGCCCGAGATATTCATGGTGATATAATGTGTTGATGATCAATTTTTATGTATCATGAATGGAATTTATTTTATGCATATTTGTTTGAATTTCATGATTTTATCCTTGTAATTGACGTAGGGTGGAATCATTGAGAGATTAGGGTCACGGAGGAGGGTAACACCCTCACGATTGTCAGTACCATCTATGGTGAGTTGTCTTATGTTGAATTACAAAGTATCATTTTGTAAGTCTTTTAATTCATTGTGGAAAAAAACTTATAACAATGTTTTTTCTTTGTGCAGTCTCTAGAGCGACGAACCACACCCAGCTACAAAACCACTCAAGGTGCTTCTTCGAGCAAGAGAAGAAAGATCAATTTCCAGGATACTCTTGAGGGTGGTGAGGGTTGCAATGGCCAATGAGTGACCAATGATTGCCATTTTGTATATAGGCCACCATATGGTTGTTTTTTTATGTTAGGGCACTTGTTGTTGTTTTGTATATTGGGCACGATGTGCCATTTTGTAAAAAAATGTACAATTTAGACAATGTTGAATACACACACACACACACACACACACACACACATTTCATGGCATTTTTTTTATGAATCTCATTGTTTCTACATTCTATGTTGATGAATGTATGAATTTCAAAGTGTATGAATGTATGAATTTATTTAATTTGATTAATTACTTTTTAAAGTGTAAGGAATTCTATGTAAGTAAGAATAATTCATTTTTTCTAAAGTGATTATAAATACCTATGTTATGCATTAACGAATCTCTTATGGTGGAAAATGTTGCTAAGTGATAAATCCATATGCAATTAATGGTTCTCAATGACCTAAATTTGACAAAAGAATGAAGTCCCCTCCTAGTTAAGACTCCAGGAACTAACAATAAGAATAATGTAGGATAACATAATCACAATAGATAAGAGAAATGAAACCTCACATTAATCTATCCAAAATGAAGCATCGTTCATTATAATGTCAATCACAACATGATACACAAATTTCTTAATACAAAATCAACACATAAAATATGAGTGCACATTAAAGCCTCACATCAAATGAAAATATACCTCAAATTCTACATTAAGCTTACCGAAACGTTGTAAAATGTAACCCAAGAGGAGAGCTCCTAAATACCCAAATTCTCCACCATTTACAATGGAGAGAGTGAATTATTCTTTATAGATTGAGTATCTTCTCTTTTACAATAAAATATTATTATTTGCTAACTAACTCCATGACAAGTCAAATAAATATAATAATAATGAATTAATTAGATCTCTCCTCAATCCATGGTTGACCATGATACAACATGTGGACATTATCCTCTCCAAATAAATTCAACCTCATCCAAAAATAGTAGTAGTATGCACCAAATTATGATCATGAAGGGGACACGCCACCAAAAATAGGCATCAAGCCAATTCAAATTCCAAGTTTCCACATGAAATGTTCCCTCCAAGAATGTGCATGCATGCAACCACTCCACATGTGTGAATTCCAAGGTATACAACTACATTGATGAATGTGCAAGATGTCAAGTGGATGGGATGTCAATAGAAAAGTATGTGATCAATGCATAGCCTTGCCTTGCTTTGCCTTTGCTTTCTTTTCTTTCCTAACCTTTCCTTGCCTTTTCCGTGTGTTCCCCTTCCTTTCCTTGCCTTGTGTTCCTTTACCATGCCTTGTATTTCCTTCCCTTTCCTTGCCATTTCATGCCATGCTTTTCATTTACTTTCCATGCCATTCCTTGTCTTGTCATGCCATGCCTTACCTTGTCTTGACTTTCCATGCCATTCATTTCCTTTTCATCACTTGTTTTTCCTTATCATTCCTTGCATTGTCTTTCCTTTGCTTTCCATACCTAGACCATGCCTTGTCATAACTTTCCATGCCTTGCCTTTCATTTTCATGTCTAGATTTTACTTCCTTTTCCTTGACATTCCATGCCTTTACTTTACTTTCCATGTCTAGCATGGCCTTGTCATGCCATGTCTTTCCATGCCTTTCCTTGACATGGCATGCCTTGCCTTACCTTCACTTTCCATGCCATGCCATGCCATGTCTTTCCATGCCTTTCCTTTCCTTTCCATGACATTCCTTTCCTTTCCTTTTCATGCCATGCCATGCCTTTCCATGCCATATCATGCATTTCCTTTCCTTTCCATGACATGCCATACATTTCCTTGTCATGCCATGCCTTTCCGTGCCATGTCATGCCTTTCCTTTCCTTGCCATGTCAATCCTTTACTTTCCATTCCATGCCATGCCATGTCATGCCTTGCAATGACATGCCATTCCTTGTCATGCCTTGCCTTTCCTTTCCTTTCCATGCCATAGCTTGCCATGCCTTTCCTTGTCTTCCCTTTACATGTCAGGCCTTGCCTTTCCATGCCATGTAATGCCTTGCATTGCCATGCCATGACATGCAATGCCTTGCATTTCCTTTCCTTGCTATGCCATGCCATGACATGCCTTTCCCTGCCTTGCCATGCCATTCCTTTCCTTTCCTTTCCATGTCATGCCTTGTCATGCCTTTCCTTGCTATGCCATGTCTTTCCATGCCATGTCATTCCTTGCCTTTCCAAGCCCTGCATTTCCATGTCATGCCATGCCATGCCTTTCCTTTCCATACCATTCATTTCCTTGCCTTGACTTGCCATGCCATG
The DNA here is from genome assembly GCA_009831015.1 of Picea engelmannii. Taxonomy (NCBI): domain Eukaryota; kingdom Viridiplantae; phylum Streptophyta; class Pinopsida; order Pinales; family Pinaceae; genus Picea; species Picea engelmannii. Next base: position 396,330 of record ML788479.1, read on the forward strand.
TCTTGAATTTCCTTTCCATCCCATGCCATTCCATGCCTTGCCTTGCCTTGCCTTGACTTTCCATTCCATGTATTTCCTTTCCTTTCCATGCCATGTCATGCCTTCATCACCTCAATAGTATAGTCATTTGGATATTTCATAGCTAATATCCATGCATATACATCATAATTTTCATATGAGAATCCTTATCTGTATTAATATTCATTTAAGAAATGTGTGTTTATTTACATGATGCCTTGCATCTATTATACATTCACAACATAATTTTGAACTAGTATCCACATACCAAAGTTCCACATTTCAATTTTCATGTTTAAACAAATAGCATAACTATCATCATCATAAACATATAACAATAAAAATAATATCCCACAACACATAAATAGATCCAGATGTATGCATACAAAATGTCTATATGATTCTAACTAAACTCAACAAATACTAAGCAATGAATCACTAAGATGAGTAAAAATCAAATCTCTAACCTTCTAAGGAAAAAATATAGGCTGTTACATTTACAAATCCCTAGAACGCCACTATGATCTAAAATAGACTAATCCCTCCTTGCATGTCTTTCCATGTAGATTCCCATTTTAACCTATGCAATAATAAATATATAGTTCCATAACGCTATGCAATGAAAAATTCAAATCAAAATGTGGATTGCAATGAAACAATAATAATAAAAAAGGAACATTTCTCATCCCAAGAAATAAAAAACATTTTTTCTAGGGACATATGACTTAAATTTATATCACAAATTTCCTTTCCATCTTATGAAGTGTTTTTGTCTTGCCATGCCTTTCCTTGTCATGCCTTGCCTTGCCATGCCTTTCCATGTCATCCCATTCCATGCCATACCTTTCTTTGTCTTCCCAAGCCATGCCTTTCCTTTCCATGCCATGCCATGGCATGCCTTGCCTTTCCATTCCATGCATTTCATTTCCATGTCACGCCTTTCCTTTTCTTTCCATGCCATTCCTTGCCATGCCTTGCCTTGCCTTGCCATGCCATGCCTTTCCTTTCCATGACATTCCATGCCTTGCCTTGATGTGCCATGAAATTCCTTTCCTTTCCATGTCATGCCATGCCTTACCATGCCTTTCCTTGCCATGTCATGCTATGCAATTCCATGCCTTTACATGCCTTTCCTTGCCAGGTCATGCATTTTCATGCCTTTCCATGCCATGCCATACATTGTCTTACTATTCCATGCCATGTTATTCCATGTCATTCCTTTCCTTTCCATGCCATGCCATTCCATTTATTTCCATGTTATTCCATGCCTTTCCAATACTTATCTTTCCATGTCATGCCTTGCCTTAACTTCCCATTCAATTCATTTTCTTTCCATGCCATGACATGCCATGTCTTTCCTTGCCATGCCACACCATGCCTTGCCTTGCCTTGACTTTCCTTTCCATGTCTTTCCTTGCCTTTCCATGCCATGACATGCCTTAACTTGCCATGTCATTCCATGTCTTTTCATGCCTTGCCATGCCACGCCTTGCCATTCCATGTCATGCCATGCCTTTCATTTCCTTTCCATGCCATTCCTTGCATTGTCTTGCCTTTCCATGCCATGACATGATTTGTCTTGTCAATCCATTCATTTCCAAGCCATGCCTTGCTTTGTCATTCCATGCCTTTCCATTCATTTCCTTTCCATGCCATGCATAACAAGGCAAGTCAATGCAAGGCATGGTATGGCATGGAATGGAAATGCAAGACACGTCATGGCATGGAAATGAAAGGAAAGGAATGACATGGAAAGAAAAGGCATGGTAAGGAATGACACGGTAAAGAAATGCATGACATGGAAAGACATGACATGGAAAAGAAAGGCATGACTTTCCAAGGAAAGGAAAGGCATGGCATGGAATGCAAATGAAAGGAATGGCTTGGCATCACAAGTCATGACATGGAAAGGAAAGTAAATGTGAGGCACGGAATGGAATGGGAAGGCAAGGCAATGCAAGGCATGGCATGGCATGGAAAGGAAAGGAAATGAAAGGTAAGGCAATACAATGGAAGACATGGAATGGCATGACATGGAAAGGAAACGAATGACATGGCATGGAAAGGAAAATCATGGCATCACATGGCAAGGCATGAAAATGCAATGCATGGCATGGCATGACAAGGAAAGGTAAGTCATGGAAAGGTAATTCATGGAAAGGAAAGTCATGGCATGGCATGGCATGACATGGAATGACATTTCAAGGCAAGGCATGGCATGGCATGGCATGGAAAGTCAAGTCAAGGCATAGTATTGAAAGTCAAGGAAAGGAAAGTCATGGAAAGGAAAGGCAAGGCATGGCATGGCATGACATGGTAAGTTAAGTAAAGTCATGTCAAGGAAATTCATGGCATGGCATGGCATGGAAAGTCAAGGAAATTCAATGCAAGGCATGGTATGGAATGGAAAGGCATGGCATGGCAAGGAAAGGTATGGGAAGGCAAGCCATGGCATGGCAAGGAAAGCCATGGCATGGCATGACATGGAAAGGAAAGGTAAGGTAAGGCAAAGAAACACAAGGAAAGGTAAGGAAAGGAAAGTAAATATAAGAAAAGGCTAGGCAAGCAAGGAAAGGGAAGGCTAAACATAGTTTCCTAACAACAAAAAAGAACCACAAAATACAATAATTCCATAAAAACCACGAAATGAAGCCAAAATGTCAATCATTCATAAATATGAAATATGTGTTCCATTATTCATTTTACATACCTATGGTCATTCAAGTAGACCATCGGGATCACTTTTAATACATATGGTCTCCATTAAGTTATCGTGCTGAGAGTAAGGCAAGAAGTATCGTACTTTTGATGATTTCTTACTTGGAATTGTTTGTAGTTGGAGGTTTGTACCGACAACCAAGTTCATAAAGTGGTATACAACTTCACTTGGTCTATAATATATCTTTAAATACATAACCAACTTTCTTCCATGTTCTTCCATCCTATTTAAGATATTCTCCTTTAATAACCATCAACCCAATTGGAAATTCAATGCCTTCAGAGTCTGTCACTGATCGCATGAGGGTTTGACTTCCCTCTAAGAAATTTATTAGCCAATAATCAGTTTCCCATTCATTACCTATTGAGGAAACCATTATGTATATGTTCCCTACAAAAAATGGAGTGCCAACAAATGAGTACACTAAATGACCAAAGAATAAAACATTGATGATGGTTATTCAAAATTTAATAGAATGTTTCATCGAACCTGGAAGTACGAGATCTGAGACATGATCATAATCTACTAAAATATTTGATTGGCCCTCCTCCAACTAGGACAATTTCATAATTATACATTGAGCAATGGGAAGTGATACACGATCTCATATATCAACCCAGTCTATTGGTTCACAATCATCCCATTCATTACTACTACATGGACCACATAAGAAAGAGAGTTTTATTGTACATATTTCAACTAGTACATTGTCTGATGTTCAAAATGAATGGAATCCATGAGTTTCTTGGATTGTTTTGCATTCATACCACTGTGATCGATCTACATCGACGACCTCCCAAAAAATATCTATGTACATGTCCTTTCATGTGTGATTGTTCTTCACGGGTTCTTGATCCCTTTCCCATTATTGAAGAACATTATTCAACAATGGATTTTGCATCTTGAATGAGAGAAGTAGTTGTGAACTTTATTTATTTCCTGTGTAGCACTCTTTTTATGCATGTTCCTGCTCCATCCTGCTCCCCTTTCCCATGCCCAGACTTGAAATAGGTCCAAATGTGTGGTACCTTGAATTTTTTGTGCAACATACACAACCATTGAAATACACAAGCATTTTTGAACTGGCCTACGCAACCATATGAACAAATGCAATCTTGATCCATATGTATGTTATTCTCCTTAAGGTGATTGTAAAACAACTTAAAGCAATCTATTATGTAGGCTAAGTCATAGCACCAATCATCGCTTATGCAGAAGTGATACTCCTTCAATATAACTTTTTTTTCTTCGTTACTATCCAACCCATTCATGTATGTGATATGGACCAATATGTTGACCTAATTTGAGTGATAATATTGGCTTTGAATATCATTTTATGGTTTAAGGGTGTAGTTCTCATCAAAATCAACCACCTATAAGACAATACCAACATGAAATGTATCTTTTCATATTCTAAAATGCTCATTTTGTCATCAAGCCACATGGGCATGTTGAACATATTGTCATATATTTTCGACAAAGTTCTTCATGAAGTCACATACTCGTACTTGGGAAGTCACCAATTGTATATATTTTCTTTCATTCCCTTCATCAATATCATATGTGACATATTTAAAGCTTTGCAAGGAAACCTCCTTCCTCCCTAATTCATACTCATCGCCTACATGGATGCATTTTCTCAGTAATGTCATTCTATCACACCTAGGGCATGTCCCATCTAATTAATTTTTTTGATAAAATGTACAACCCTTCGGCCTTGTACACAAGATGTTGTGAATAAAGTCTCTAGATGACGATGACAACAATATAACTGAGAATTCCTTCAAAAGGGTGTTATGCAATACACAGAAAATATATGTGTATGTGTGTGTCATAATAATAACCATACTCAATGTAATATCTACAACAACATGTGTTACAAATTGTGTTTATTCGAACATACCAAGGCTTGCATTTATGGAAAAATCTTTGGTCCAAGTTAAATGCACTATGTATTGTCTTGAATCTCTCATACAATTATGTTTGTGTAATGTCAAGAAAGTGTTTAATATGGGGTTCACAGTACCTAGATCCCCTTCTCAATTTTAGGACATCGTTTTGGTTGGAAGAAGGCCTAGTGTTTTCATGCCAGAAATCTTGTACTAGTCCCTTAACTACTCCAATTAACTTCATGTCAGAACAAGGTAGCCTACCAATGAAGGCCCACAAATATGTTGGGACACTCGTATCGAGGCTATCTCATCTATTATAATACTTTCTAATGGTTTTGATATTTCATTTCATGAGATAAGAGGCTTGTTGGAGAAAACAATATTTTCTTGTGATCTTGCTAACAATTAATTGTGACAAGACACATCGCGCTGGATTACAGTCTTTAGAACAATATTTCTTACCACTTCTTTGAAAATCATCCATAAGGTTTCTAACAATGTGATGACTTGTTTCTAAACTTTTGACTATTTTAATGCCTAAAATTCTCCTAACAACAGTCAAACTTCTAGATTTTAACAAAGCCAAAAACATTTGACATTTAGCAACATCAGATTTTGGTTCAAAATATTCTTTAATGATTTTATAAGAATAATAACAAATAGTATGGTTAGGTAGCTTACCTTCAAGTGATACTAGACCACTTTCATACACTTGAATGTGTTTAGGATTTCTTCGTCGCACACTGCTTAATCTAGGTAGGGATGATGAACCCCTATTCTGGCACCCTTGACCTCCCTACTGTGGAGTTAACAATGTTGCAGTTATTTACCCTTCAATCATTGGCGGATCAATTTTGGCAAGAGAGAGGAAATTCCCATGACTAATTTTTGGAATGTCTCACTGTCCAACAAGACGTTGCACCACAGAAAATTCTTTACCAGAATGGTGTGCATCAGTTGTCTCTCTAATTTCATCCTTTGTATAATCAACTCCAATAAAATCCTCCATCATCTAGTCATCCACAAAAACTTTTATTGATGAGATATTGATTGGATTGGTCTCTACTGAACTCCTGCGCTTTCCTTGTGGTGATGGAGGAGAAACAACAATGACATATATTCTACTAGAAATTGGATTTCCCTCTTTTGAAAGCCTATGCTTTGACATACGTAAATTTTTCTTGTATCTTTATTCTTCTACTTTTTCAATGGGTTTATCTTTCCTCGAGGACCTTCTACTTTTATTCCATAGGTTCCTCATGTTTAAAAAGAAAAAATGGATTCCAAGCACCCCACCACAAATTTGTCTCAGCATTACACAAGAAGACACAACTAAAAATTACAATTCCAAGTGGACAAAATTGTCTTGGTATTACAAAAGAAGACACGACTAACAATTTCAATTCCAATTGGACAAATTTGTCTTGGTATTAGAAAACAAGACACAACTAACAATTCCAATTCCAATTGGAAAAAATTGTATTAGTATTATACCAGAAGACTATACTAACAATTAAATTCCAATTGGACAAATTTGTCTTGGTATTTCATAAGAAGACACAACTAACAATTCCACTTGGACAATTTTGTCTTCCAATTATTCCCATAATTGTCTTGCAATAACACAAAATTGTCTATGAATTAAACAACGACACACAAAAAAAAACATGTTTGTTCATGTTATTTTTGCGTGAAGTTGTTGGGCTTGTTCGGGTTTTTTGAGATATATGAGGTTGAGGAGTGTGCTAGGAACATTAAACTGCCTAGTAGGAATGTGCACATGTTCCTATAATAGGTGCACACTAAAGCACGTGCACATTCTAGGAACACACACATGTTCTTGTCGGGCAGGGATGAGTGCACAACCTGAAGTATTTCAAATGAAAAGAGAGTGTGTGCATTCTTAATGCAATGGATATAGCATTTATTTTAGACCAAACCTATTTATAAATAAATATGTATAGGGGGTTGGGGATAACTAGGACCTAAGGGCTTAGGATTGAAAGTGTTTTGAAGCATAGAACAATGGTTAGAGCATCAATATGTGGGTGCAAGGGTTGTGGGGAATTTAACAAGAGGTATATGCATAGTGCACTTAGGGATCGAGTGTGGAGGGGGTTAAGGGTCGAGTATAGGTTACTCATAAGATTAGATGGAGCTGGTAGGGTCTAGGTCATGGTCTAGGTCAAGCTCTAGGTCATGGTATAGGTCATGCTCATGTTCATGGTCATGTTCTAGGTCTAGATATAGGTCTATGTCATGGTCTAGCTCTAGCTCTAGGTCTATGTCATGGTATATTTCGTGGTCATCATATAGGTCTAGGTCATGGTCTAGGTATTG